>JAVQKI010057452.1:0-14039 GCA_036025975.1 Nematalosa erebi
TGTGTGTGTGTGTGTGTGTGTGTGTGTGTGTGTGTGTGTGTGTGTGTGTGCCTGTCTTGAACCATTGCCATTAAAGGTAAAGGCCCATTTTCCATCAAATAATAAAACTATGCCATGAACAAACCACATACAAATCCCTGTTAATAAGAATAGGAGAAAATAGAGAATAAGACTAAAAATGTGAATTCTAACAAAAAATAAAAATATGAATAATAAATGAAATAAAATGATACAAAATAATAAAGAAAAAATAATAAAAAATAATTGAACACAACAGACAGCGAGAAGGATGGAGAGATGATGACGTCACATCAAAACATGAATGCATAAACACACACACAGACACACGCACACACACAGATATAAACAGAAATTCAAACATTAATATTGTACCATCTTTGATGGAAAGACATCCTCATCACTGGCAGAATATTCCTCATGCTACTTTAATGCAAATGAATAAGACATAGTGTGAGACACACACAGACACATACACACACAGTCATACACCTTTTAAATACTTATACATGCACTCACTTCTCAGATTGGAGCGGAAACAAACGCACACACACACACACACACATGCACACACATCTGACATTTGGCTTTGATGTGTAAAGAAAAAGGAAAAGGAAAACACTGGAAAAAGACCGAAAAAGGAAACATAAACATAACCCTGCGTTCTGAAAGCTGCAAAGTGTGTGTGTGTGTGTGTGTGTGTATAAGTGTGTGTGTGTGTGTGTGTGTGTGTGGGTGTGCTTGAGCGTGTGTGTGTGTTTGTGTGTGTGTGTGTGTTTGTTAGTGATTGTGTGCTTGTGTTTGTGAGTTATGTGTGTGTGTGCGATTGTGATTGTGTGTGTGTGTGATTGTGATTGTGTGTGCATCAGTGATTGTGTGCGTGTCTGTACTGTATATGTGTGTGTGTGTGTGTGTGTGTGTTTGTGCATGTGTGTGCGTGTGTGTGTGTGTGTGTGTGTGTGTGTGCAACAACACATAATATCATCTTAATAGTCTAAACTTTGAAGAGGACCTCTGAAGGGATAACCCAGACATCGTACAAATCTGGAAAAATAAAACTTAAACTCACGGTCGACTAAAAATAACCACTCTGCTCATGTCATGCAGATGAGATGAACTCCCAGCCAAACATACACACACACACACACACACACACACACACACACACACACGTGTCAACTGTTTCCAACTGTATCTGCTTGCGTGACACACTCACAATTGTTGAACGGGGTCCAGTCCTCTCTGGGCTAATCTACTTCCTGGGTCATGACTTCCATGACAACGGCCACAACTTCCTGTTGACCTTTCCCTGCTACCCACTGCATTTCCCCCTCTGAAATTCCCAGAATCCTCTCGGTCAGCTAATTTGGTCTCTGAGGAATTCTACACTTCCTGTTTCATACCCAATGTTGGTGTTTGGGTGTGTGTATGTGTGTGTGTGTGTGTGTGTGTGTGTATTACTACACATGCTGATCTGTACAGCAGAACTAAACTATGTTAGTCTTCTTTTACTGAACAAGTCTCTTGGGAGTTCCCTCATCCACACACACACACCCTCTCTCTCTCGCACACACACACACACACACACACACAAACACACACACACTGCTTTTTATTTAGCTCATGTGTTTACATTCCTCAGCAACCTTCATCTCTAAAGGGATGGGGACAGAAAGAGCGTTCTGACAGTCTTGTCACACACACACACACACACACACACACACACACACACACACACACACCACAGTCGCTGCAGGGCTATGTAAATGCTCAGTCCTCTGCCTGTCAGCGGGGGAGTGTGTGTGGCGGGCCTAACGAGTAGTGACGGCCTGACACACACACACTGAGCTGACGGAGGTGTGTGAAGTGTTCCGTGCTAACCGGAGTTGCTACTGGACGTCCTAAGAATGAGAGAATCGCCTGTGCAGCACACATCAGAGTGACTGGCCCTCTCAGCCTTAAGGGACACACACACACACACACAAGCACAAATGCACCCACACACATTTAGTCCTACAAACACATGTACAAGAGCATTCACACACACACACACACAGTCTACGTACATCACTGGAACACATACACACACTCATGTACAAACACATTCACAAATAACAATAAATACATCCATCTTGGCCCACAAACGGCGTAATGATGTGTTTATGTGTATGTGTGTGTTGATGGTTTGTGAAAAACACAAGAGGCTCACTGCCCCATTTGCAGTGGACTGGATCATAGTATTCTGATGATGGAAAAACATAAGAAACAAAACACACGCACACACACTCACATACTCCACCCAAATCCCAAAACCCAGACCACACACACCCACTTCATCACACCAGACCCACCCCTAAGGCCCTGTTTCTAAGTGGTGATGAACAGAGGACATTATGTGATTAGCTTTGTCATCATAAACACACACACACACACACACACACGCACATTCAGGTAACTTCCATACACATATTTGTGATCTTGTGGTACAGTGAAGCAAGGATATTATAGAAGCTGTTACTACCCCTAGCCCCCCCCCACCACCCCATAAGCGTGCACGCACACACACACACACACACACACACACACACACACACATCTGCCTCTAGGCCATGATTCGTGTGTCACGTTGGATGCGTATGTCAAGTCCTGTGGCCAACTCACTCTAAGCCAAACCAGATCTCAGAATGCAACCTTCGACCCCTTGAGGAGTCAAAGGTCAAAGGTGACACTGAAACACATGGGCAGGAAGTCCGCTCGTATAAAACACAGGAAAATAAAGCGAGAGAAGGAAGGTGAAAGAGAAGGAGGATAGAAAAAAGGTGGAAAGAGAGAGAGACATAGAGAGAGACAGAGAGAGAAAGAATTGACTCGTGATGAAAGAGTGCGGTTTGCACTTGGGTGGGTCTCCGTACAGTACAGCTCACAGATGAAGAAACATTCCAGAGATGCCAGAGAGAGAAAGACAGGAAGAGAGAGAGAGAGAGAGACAGAGAGAGAGAGAGAGAGAAAGAGAAAGAGAGAGAGAGAGAAAGAGAGAGAGAGAGAGGAAGTATGAGAAAAAAAACAGAAAACAGAGAAGGCTCTGACACCAGTTGAGAGAATGAACACAGCTGAGCACACATTGGGGAATGAACTTCCTTCATCTGTCTCTCGCTGACACAAACACACACACAGACACGCACACACACTCCACCCTTCAGAGAACCATTACATCACTGCTATCACAGAGCATATCAATGTACTCCCAAAACATCAGTGTACTGATGGCTACACAACACACACACACACACAACACACACACACACACACACGAAGGGTGTGAAACACATCTGGAAGGGATTTGGGATTTGGCAGAAGAGGCTTCAACACACCGACGAAAGAGAGCGAGAGAGAGAGAGAGAGAGAGGAAGAGGGGATCAAACTCATTGACACACTGAAGCCTACTGTACATGCACGGTGCTGATGCATGACAGTGTGTGTGTGTGTGTGTGAAAGAGAGAGAGAGAGAGAGCAAAATAAGTCTAGCCACAGTCGTACCGTTCATCCAAATATTAGCATAGTTTCACAGTGACACGGCAATTAGGAATTAAAGCAGTGTGGCCCACGCCACAGGCATGCTTACTATGACAGGCATGTCCGACACAGACTGCAGTCTAAGGCCAAGGGAGCCTGGCCAACGCATGCCAACAGAACCAACCACATGTGAACACACTGCCTCATTGTCCACAGCCAAAAAATATTAGCCCTGAGAGTCGCCTCCATCCACACTGTGCTCTGTTTAACTTGGGCACTTAACATTTATTTATGGGCTGCACTGGGCCCAGGCTAAAGGAGCCGGCTCTGGGGCCGTGTAGTGGGAGGAGATGCGGAGGCCCTCCCGTGTGGGAGTGGGGCAGGCAGGTAACCTTTGACCTTTGCCTCATAGTAAACTCCGCCCTGACGGTGACACGCTCGTGACCCCTCTGCACAGCCGCTTTCTGCGGCCTGCATAGCAGTCGGTTGCCGTGACACCCTGGAGACGTCTCCCCAAACGACGGAATAGTTATCCTGGATTTTTGAGGCGGGTGTCTGTGTCTGGCTTTTTGTGTGTAGCTGTGTGTGCGTGTGTGTGTGTGTTTGTATGTGTGTAGACTCCTGTTGAACTCCTCGCATATCTCCATGGCATAATTTTGGCTGGGCATTTTGTAATAGGAAGGTGAAAAAAAAACAAAATTGCACTATCAAACAGACTTTGCAAAAAAAAAAAGGAGAAAGCAGAAATGAGACACAAGCACATTCTTTGATGACGAGAGAGATGAAAGAGAGAGGGGAGCGGATTTGCACATTTATCACAGCGCCGGGAGAGAGAGAGAGAGAAAAAAAGCTTCTCAGAGACAGAAAGAAAGGGAGAGAGAGAGCGAGAACGAGGGATAGAGAGATGAGCCGGCGCTTGTCCTCATTCCTGTTTGTCATGTCCAGCCCAGCAGCTTGTACTACTGGGGCTGGGACTCTCATGTGTGGCCGTGGGAGTGGGGGTGGGGGTGGGGGTGGTGGGTACAGGCTTCTGTGAAGGCTACCCTGGCTCTTTTGGCACCCGCATAGAAAAAGACGCACGCTGCTACTGCAGCTGCAGCTGCGGTGTGTCCCGCAGAGCACGGGGATCTGTGAAAGCCTTTGGGATGGAAATGGGCCTCCGCACGGGAGCTGGATGATCTGGCTCTGTGGCACAGCCAGTCAGGGCTCATTTATGTTGCGGGGAAAGAGGTGTTTAATACAGGGAAGGAAGTGTGTGGGTGTGTGTATGTGTATGTGTGTGTGTGTGTGTGTGTGTATGTGAGAGAGAGAGAGAGAGAGAGAGAGAGGGAAAAAAGTCTGTCACTTGTCTGTTCTCTCTCTCTCTCTGTCTTCTTCTGGTCTTACTGAGTTTTTTTCCTGGGTATGGAAGACCTCTGCTTCACTCCCAGCACGTCTCTCCACCTCTCTCATTCTCTCTGCTCTAAATGAAACAGAGTGGTCTTGACTCTTGACTGCAGCAAGCCAATCTGTACAATGAATGTGTTTCCACTGCTCTCTATCACACTCTCTCACCCTCATCTTTTCTTCTGACCTCCATTTTCTCTCACTGCTTCCTGTCTCTCTCACACCCTCTCGCTCACTTTTTATTCTCTCTCACTCCCTCTCTCTCTCACGCTCTCTCTCTCTCTATCTCTCTCTCTCATGTGCCCTTTAGGAGGACGTTTTATTCTGTCAGGATTACTTGCCCTACTTGCCGCAAGGGTGGCTGAGAGTTTATTTCTCTGATGCTGGTGCCATCATTTTTTCCCTCCCTCTCCCTATCTCTATCTCTCCATCTCTTTCTTGTCCTTCTTTTTTAAAACTATAGGGCCAAACTGGATTCTGGGTCATTGTGTCCCCAGTCGTCAGAACAAACCGGGGCAGCTATACAAAGCCTGGACCAGCTAGCGAAACTCGCGGCGCGTGACAAGGCTCTGCCAGCCATGCCAGCCATCTACAGCGGGTCAGTGGGCAAGGGGGGCAAGCCCCAAAGGGGCCTTCGAGGGGCAAGAGATGCTGGGCGACCACCGGAGCATGGCAGGGAACTACCGCACAGCTGTACAAAAGGAGCCATGAGTACTGAGAACAGGACAAAATTGAAGATTAAGACTGCTCAAGTTATGCAGCTTTATAAAATGCCATAAATGGTATGGTGCAAACCCTGACATGGAGTCTCCTTACAACAGAAGTCAAACTTGAACAGAAAGATGTTTTCATTTCTAGTTTCGAGGTTTGACAGAATTGCCTATACAAGCCATATTGCCATTAACTATAATGCTTATTTTCTTCAACAGTGATGTTATTTCATCAAAATGATATGTAACTGTATAAAATCAGTGGTAAACAACATTTCTGATATTTCTCCATCACGGCCCGCATCTGCCTAGCGTCAAACACATAATAGCTCTCAGTAACCTGGCTGCAGAGCAGTCGTAAAAAGTTCAAGTCTGGGGCAATGGGTGGCAGTAGTCATCATCAGGAACATTGCTCCCCGCTCCACTGCTAGCACACCCAGTCCAGATGGGCTCCTCCCTCCGGCTAGCTTGGCCTCCACCCCTCCCCAGCCCACGCTGTCTCTGCCCCAGCCTGGGAAGGTGTCCCGTCCCCTTGGATCAGATGGAGCTCATCTGCTCGGTTTCTTCATCCAGATGACTGGCACACATGGACACATGTGCAAGCATGAGCACACACACACACACACACACACACGCAAGCATAACTACACATGCAAAAACATATACAGAAGGGCAGAGCTTGTGCGAGGCACACTATAGGCTGTGACATCAGCAGCTCTGTTTGTTTTGGAACACCACAGACCAGATGTATTTTCAAACACCGCCACACTTGTGCAATTTCACAGACTATTGTTTCAACCACTGCTCCTGCTGCCGGCAGCTTAGCAGGGAACATTCAAGAGACCTCATTTCTCCCACTGCTCTTCTTCATCCTCACACAGACAAACACACACACACACAGGGAATGGGGTCCTTCCTCAAGATATGTCACTGCCCTTTTAAACACTAGCTAGCTGTTGTGGATGATTGATCCCTGTTGACCTCAAGTAAGTGGTAAGGAGGTGTCCATCAAACAAATGCCGATGTTGTAAAAGTTTAATTGCTTCCATACGTCTCCCTCCCCCACTCACTCATACACACACATACATACACACACACACACACACACACGCACACACACACAAACTTCCCCTCCATCTCCTTGCTATACTGAAAATGCCTCCTCCCTTAGCAACTTGTGGATTCCCTTTCCACATTCCAGATGAATCATTTTTAGAAGGCAGAAATAATTCAACACATTTTCTAACCCCATTAAAATGAAAGTGGGTGCAGCTCCAGTTAACGGCAGAGTAGAGGCTGCATTCGAGCCTCATCTTTTTCTTCTTAAAAAAAAAAAAAAGAATGAAAATCCCAGAGCAAGTGGACTGGTTACTGCCTGCTCCTACTGTCCCACAAAAACAGTTTTGCCCAGTAGAAATGACAGCATGCAGCTGCGAGGCACTGAGAGAGTCCAGAGTGCTTAGCTGAACAAACACATGTACACATAGATGTCTTCATGCAGAAAGAGAGGGAGAGAGGAAGAAAGGGAAAAAAAGACAGACAGACACAGAAGAGAGAGACATACGGAGAGCTGCACAGTGCGTGCATACACAAATATGTGCTCATACAGTACACACACACACACACACACACACACACACACACACACACACACACACACACGCACACACAAACAAACATAGATACACAGCTGTCCCCACACAGATGCACATGCATGCATTCATATGCATAGAGCCAAAGCAATTCCAAATGAATCTTGACAGGCACAGGCAATTTAAAGACACTAAGCACACACGTAGTTAGGTGTTGAGAGGAGGTGAAGTCTGCAGCTGCAGTGGTCTCCAGCCCAGCTATGCTGGCGGCCTGCTGAGCATGTGCATATTAGCCCAGCATAATGAGGACAGCTCTGCGCTCAGAGATACACACACACACACACACACACACACACACACGGACAGGAGCCTCTGAGCAAGCATGCACACGTGCACACACACACACGCGCACACACACTCTCACACGTATAAACACAGGAGCAAAAACACGCTCTCCCTCTTTTTTACTTACTTACATGCACACAGACACACACACACGCACGCACACACGCACGCACGCACGCACGCACACGCACACGCACACACAGGCTCTGCAGTAGTCTTGGTACAGGCAGGCACTAGTAAACACATTCCGTGTTGAGACGAGGGGCAGATGCATAGCATGGTCTAAATATTAGGTGGTGAGACCTACATTTCTTTGAAGGCAGGTTGGAAAATTAACATGCTCCTTTTCACAAAAAAGTATCTCTCTCTCTCTCTCTCTCTCTCTCTCTCTCTGTCACACACACTCACACATACACGCACGCACACACACACACACTCACTGAAGACTTTGAGGTTACCAAGAACTCAATGTCTTTGAAGTGCACCAGCTTTGAAGGTTTTCCGACTCTCTCGAACTCTCCATACCACGAAAACATGTAAACATCAATTAAAGCACTAATTAGGCTGCACCAAACTACAACCATGCACACGTGTCTTAGCTGCCTTTATAGAAGCAACCCCCTTTTGTAACGTAAATTACTCTGAGGCCTTCCAGTGCTTTTCAAATCACACGTGGCGATTTAGCTCACAGGGCTCAGACTTAGGCATGCTATAAAGGCAACAAGTGCTCTATTTGCATCTTCTCACAACCATTAGAGAATCTGACAGACTTCTACAGTATCAGAGGCATGTGCATGGGAGTCGTGCTTGCGTTGGGATTGGGAGTTTCAGGCTGTGGTCTTTGCACGCAATAACAATACAAGGAAAAAAAAGTCCTTCACAATGGTCTCCTGCGCGTTGCTCCCTTCCTGACACTGGGGAGCAGACAGGCCAACTCTATGATCTCACTTCCTGTACAAAGGCAGTGATTGGATGCAGGCGTGCCAGAGGAAAGTCTCTGGGAGGGGTGAGAGGGCCGTACCCCCTATTATACCAAGATATGCAAGACGTTACATGGGTATGGATGAAACATAAATATTCTCTCTCTGTCTCTCTCACACACACCCTGACTATCATCTTAAATGCATTCCAAACTTGCAGCACATACAGTCATCAAATACTTTCACATGCAAATGCATACTAAGAGTAACTGAATCACACACAGACACACACAGACACACAAGCACACGCGCGCACACACACACACATGCTGTGCACCTCCTGCAGTCAGAGATGGACTTCCATCACTCTCTCCGCATGGGTAAACAGGAGGCTGAGCTTCCGAGCTCCCCGCTGGGTCCCAGCAGTGTGTGTGTGTGTGTGTGTGTGTGTGTGAGGCGGGGGGGGTGGCTGTGAGAAGTCTTCAACTTAATGGATCCATTCCACCCCACACCAGACACTACCAGCAGGACTCAGATCAGCTCAGCCCAGCCAAGTCACTGCAGCCCAGAGGAGCTAGCCTACAGTAGATATACTCCCAGCGTTCAAGGCTAGGCCTGCCTCTCTAAGCCTCCAGATTAACCCCCTTACCGTCCACTAGCACAGCACGCCGAGGCTAATCAGATCACTCTGATTAAGTCTACTCCCCACTTAGGGGCAAGAAGTAAACAGGTCTGGACACAGGCTTAAAGAAGAAGGCCCTTCCAAAGCAAGAGAGAGAGATCAAGATGATGTACCCAGGTCTGCCTAAAGAAGCATGGTTCCTGGTCTAAGAAAGGGCTGGTGAACATGACATGACCATTGCCGTCCTTACATTAAAGGGGAACAGACCTCAAGCTTGACAGGGGAGACGTCAGAGGAGTGTGCCAGAGACCTAGTTTAGGGGCGGTCATGCAGGAGCAATTCTCCACTTCTTGCATTAAAAAATGAACACAGACTCCACCTTGGCAGTCTGTCCCACTGGCAGCCGTCTGTCTGTAAATTTTTCATGAGCGACAACCAAAATTTGCCTAATGGAATTATTTAGGAGCAGTTAGAGTACAAAGTAAACTACAAAAGACATCATTACTCAGTCAGAGCCGTCAGGGAGCGTGCACTCCTCTGGAACATGACATTGTTGTGAATAAAACCCAGAAAGAGGAGACAGCCAGATGAGAATGTGTAGCGTGTGTGTGTGTGCATGTGCCTGTGGGTAGGACCATGACAACCAAGAGTGTGTGAAAAAGACCACCAATAGATAATCTGTGAGCATGACTGAGTGAGAGAGTGTGTGTGTA
Organism: Nematalosa erebi; assembly: GCA_036025975.1. Lineage (NCBI taxonomy): Eukaryota > Metazoa > Chordata > Actinopteri > Clupeiformes > Clupeidae > Nematalosa > Nematalosa erebi. The sequence goes on from JAVQKI010057452.1 coordinate 9,820, forward strand.
AGTGTGAATGTGAGGTGAAGAAACGGTTTAAGTATGACAAGGCAGTATCCTTATACTAATCAGTGTGTAAGTGTGTTTGAAAGAGTACGTAGGGTGTAGGTGTCAGGGTGTAGGTGTCCGTGTGTGTGTGTGTGTGTGTGTTTACACATAACAGGATGGCCACAGCACTGCTTCTATCCCCCAATGGTTTGTGTCTAACCGGAGCTGACAGCCTGTGCAGATGCTGAGCAGCGCAGTGACAGAGGCACTCTTAAGACCCCGGCACACGCTATTAAACATTTAAAGGCCAACATGCCCCACTGGGTGGGGATGCATCCCAAATCAGACACACTTTATACTCCTCTTGCTTCCCTCCACCAATGGGACAAATTTACATGCAGCAAAACAGGACAAGAAGGCAAGCAAGAATTGATCACTCAGAACTACAGAGAGATCACAATTAAACAGTGGCAAGTAAGCCTTCCCAGCCATGGATAGTCTAGTTTAATGGCTGCATCAACCTGAATTGTGTGAACAGATTTTAACTATACTGAAAGGCAATCAAATCTTTATGAATTAATCATCTTCCAAATATACATTTACTTGAATCCATAAAGTGGCAAGGAGCTTGCTATTTCACAGGAAAGTGATCCATCTGTAGAAAATCTCTTCATTCACTTTGACAGGGCTGAAAGATTTCTTTTCATACAGCCTATCTGACAAGATGTTTCTGAACAGGAAAGACAGCAGGCTAAACTAATTCCTCTCCTGTGAAAATAATTATAACCACAAGAATAATGTAGATAAATGCGCTGTTCTCATCATTCCTACAATAACTCTCTAAACTTCACAGCTTTTGCAAGCCGGGTGCGAAAGTAAAGATTAGGCTTTTCCACTTAACAACTCCGATGAGACACAGTAATAAACATCATTGCCCTCAGAATAGATTGACACTGGTCCATTTTACTATTCTCTTGGTAATGCCCATCACGATGAAAGTGGAACAACATTATCATTATGGCTCTGATACGTGACATTTTCTTGTCAGGAGAAGTGTGAGAGGAAGCGCATAAAATGCGCTTGTTTATCTCCGTTTCCATGTTTCTCAGTTACAATAGCGAAGTTCATCAGGTCGCCCAAACCCTTAGACGATAGAACAATGCTGCCTTTATGCATGAACATGTAGCCTTCAATAGAATACCCCAAACGTCTCGAAATAAAGATATCAAGAGTTTAACTGTTAGAATAAATAACATATAGCCCAAAGATAACACGAATGATTTCTTCCTACCATGCCAGGCAGGCGATAAACCCAGAGCTCCCTAGCCAACTTTAGTAACTTAAGGTCAAAAACCCATCAACGGGACAAGACGCTTTCTGTGTTATCCTTTAACACGTGTAACATTAGGCGTTTTGCTAAACGTGCTGAGTGACACTAAACAATGCAAGGACGAAAAAATGCGTCTTCGAAGCACCTTACTTTTGCGCCTATTCCATAACGGTATGGGTTAGGTATGGTCCAGCCCTCTGCACGAGAAATGTGCACATCACAACTTCAACCGATTTGAAACTGTTGTAGCGCAGTCGGACACATTGTTGCTGAATAACAGTAACATCTCCTAAATGGCAAGTCCTCGTACAATTAAAACGCATTTCTGTCACAACCTCTGCTGAGGGACAAGGTAGACAGACATGCATGGCAATTTCAAAGGTGGAGTCTAACGTTACCTCAAAAACGAGGACGTATAACGGGTTGTTGAAGGCTACCTTTCCACTCCACACTCCCGTTAGCCTTTCACCATTGCTGCTGTTGAGGACACTGCGTTAAGCCTGCCTCTCTTCTTCCGAGTTTCAGTTGAAATTTTGCTCGGAAAAAAACGAAGGTTTCATTTAAACTACTCACCATGTTCAGTTTATCCTATTCTTCAAAACTCAGTCCCACAGACGGTGAAAAATGTGTGGCATGTCTCCATACAAACATACAGTAAGCGGTTGCTAGACTTGTCTTGCAGTTCCCCGGAGTGGTTTGAAGAGAAGAAGCTTAGCGGTTGTTGGCTGCAGAACGCCCCCCTCAGAAAAGTCACTCCTCCCGGGCGGGGCTGCTGAGGAAACCGTGGGAGGAGACTGGAGGGGAAAATGCAGACAGGATAAGCAAATTCGTGTTAATTTGTCAATAAAAACTGGTTGTATAGGTCTAAGTTGTGTCTTGTGAACTTAAAAAGAACAGCCCGTAACATCAAGGCAAATGTGCCTGAGTTCAGGGAAGTGAAGGGCCCGAAGAACTTGAAAACTTCCTGAAAAAAATCTTGTCAGAATTTTGTTAAGCTAAGAAAAATATTCTAAGCATATGTTGGGGATATTTGCCACCTGTAGCACATAACTTTTTAGGAAGCCTCAGAATATGAGGTCATGTCATGCATTTTGAGAAGTTTTATGTAAGTATTTTAGGGTAGGCCTACAGGATTAGGGAAGATACAGTAATGATACTTCATAATAGCAGAAAACAGCCAGACAGTCTCTGCAGCCCCTAGAGACTCCTGAAGCATAGTGAAATTCATTTCACAACCATGACGCTCATTAACAATTCTGGAATGTCAGAAATGTTTTGGGGGCTCTCTAGACCCAAACCAGATTAGCTCTGCCATGATGTTGTCCAGGCAACAATGTGTGCGCACACAGGTAGAGGAAGACATCAAAGACATCATACTGCTAACACAGAGACGAACAGTCACAGTGCCCAAAAAGTGTAGTGTATTTTAGAAGACATAGCAGTGGAACGATTTATTTATTTAGTAGAGGCCTGTGTCCCATTAGATTTCCACATTAGTGGAGTACAAAGTGAAAAATAAGCCATTTTAGGAGGACTAAATGACATCATCCTCTTGGCAGTTCAGTCGTATACCCAATAAGCCTGAAGATGTTAGACATCAAATAGAAACAGCAGCTATGACTCATTAATGGTATATCTGCGCTATTTATAAGGCAACTAGGAGAAGGAAAAGTAAAGGGTAGAGACAAAACTCTTGCATTTGGTGTCATGCAGTATCCTTTTAACAAATCTAGGTCAGTGGAATGGGAAAGCAAGGGTGCATGTTGTGCTTGTACACTCCTAGTCTCTCCACTTCCCTCCTCATTCCTGTAGTTCCCCAGGCAGTTGTGGAAGGGGGTATGGTGCCTGCCTGGGCGGCTGTGCATATTTCATGTGCATCATCTTCTCTCTCTCTCTCTCTCTCTCTCTCTCTCTCTCTCTCTCTCTCTCTCTCTCTCTTTCTCACACACACTCACACACACACATACACACGTAAATACACATTCTCTATCTCTTAGTTTCAATTTTATATGCTTCATTGGCATGGCTGTGCCATGTACAATGGTGCCAAAGCGTTCAACATAGAAATACATTAATTTCTAAATTAAGTGATAACAAAAAGTGCAGGATAAAAACAGAGATAAATCTATCTGTGTTTTGTTTTTTGGCTGCTTTGTGCCGTGTGCCTCTCAGCTCCGGCAGTGGTGTGTGACATTATTAAGACCAGCCTGACAGGGGAGAGACATAAGGTTTCAAAAGTGGAGCCTCTTTTTTGTTAAATACACAATGCCAGCTTAGTTGTCTGTCTTAGACATGTTTACTTCTGTAAGGCACACTGGGTTAGTATTTTATGCAAGCTAGAAAAAAAAAAAAAACACAAAACCAAATTGGCAGTTCCCGTGCATTGACCACATTAACCACAGTTTATTACTTGCTACCTATAATAAATTAGATTCAGGTCACCATATCATGTAAATTGCATAATAAAAAAAAAGAAATACATTCATATTTACAGCAATCCCCCATGTATAAACCTCATAACTGAAGAAATTGAGCAAAATCAACATAGGCCATATCAAGGAGAAATCTGGTGTGAATCAACCCGTTGTCCTGTTGTTCCACGTCACCGAGTGCTGTTGGTTGGAGAAAAGAATGCAAACATTTGATACAACACAGACCGCATAATGACACTGCAGCTAACATTAACCTAATTGGCCATAACTGAAACTAAGTTTCTGTGTCTCATTCAGCTGTTACCTGTCGGTTTAGTATTCAATCTATGTAGAATCAAATTTTGCCGTTCCTTTTACTTCTGACAGCACTCGGCAACCTGGAACAACAGGGCTATGGATTGATTCACACCAGAGTTCTCCTTTATCCTCTGCCAATAATTATAATTAAGCGTTTGTTTGTCATGATTTGGTCATGACAC
>JAVQKI010057573.1:0-2500 GCA_036025975.1 Nematalosa erebi
ATTATAACTTTGACACAAAGGACACACAATGAGAAAATAATATTTTAAAAGTAAAAGTAGTATTTTGTGTTACCGGCATTTACTTGTGGTATTTTACATTATTTACCTGTGACATGACCTCATAAATTCACCTTTCCCTCCATACAAACCTGTGTGCCTCATAACCGTTTACCTGAACATAAACATTTTGCAGTTAAGATAAGGACAGTTTGTGTGCAAGTTAGAGTTAAAAATCGCACTGAAAATCTAATCTTTTTTACAATTCCTCTCTGCCAGCCTGACAGATACACTAAAACCACAGATGAGGACGGCACAGAAGCCAACGTACTGCTCTCCCGGTGCCTATCTCAGGGTGAGTCTGAGCCCATCTTGTCTGCTACTCCGAGCCCCACGGAGTCTCCCGCCATCCATTCAGCAGCATCCGGTACCGACCATCCCACCGGAGCGGTGATCCGGCGCCGCTCAGGGCGTGCCAGGCCTCGGCCGTTCTCCGACTATGCCCAGCTGGTCAGCAGGAAGTTCTCTATCCCAGAAGAGGAAGGGGCAGAGTCCTCAGCGTCGCAGTCCGAAGCTGCAGCCACTGGTACTGTTGAGGTGTTCCCCCATGTAAACGGTGGCGCTATTACAGATGGGGACAGTCCGAGAAGTTGCCATGGTGCTAGTCCGCAGAATCCTGACAGAAAGCGGCCCTTGTCCGCCATCGAAGGAATGGAGCTTTTTCCCTCACCCGGCGCCGTAGACAGGGAGGACCTGGACAGCCTGCCCTCGGTAAGGGAATGGAAAGGCAGGGTTCCTACGTATTATGGAACCGTGTAAAATAAGTATGGAAAATAGGAGAGTCTGGAAAAAGTATGGACTTTTGAAATGGTAGAGTGCCTTGGAAAAGATGACAGAGGCTGCTCCTGTTTCACTGACAGAAATCATTAAATTGAAGGTTAGCATTCATATTTTCAAGCTAGATTTTAGCACAGTGAGTTTGTTTTGGAGATACTGCATAGTAAAGGTTCTCCCACATGAGCCAAGCCTGGGTAAATCAAGTCCAAACTGCAGTTCTTCGCAAAATGAGTCTACAGTGCCCATAATGTTAACAGTCATCGGTCCCTGCAGAGGGAAACAGCCTATCAGTCTGAGGGTTTCTGAAGGAGCCTTGTGTAAATGTGTATGTTTGCTTTCTTGTATCAGCATATCACTGGGTTTGTTTGACAGAGGCAGGTCCCCAATCAAATAATGTGCTTTGAATGGCACCATTAAAAGCATGTGAACTAAAAATATCAGTGTTCCCAGCAGATCATCAGTCATAAGTGTGCTTACTTGAACTCTATGAATGACTTCACGTCCTGAAATACCTCCAGTCCACTCATCACAGCTCCAGTGACAAGCAACCTGCCTAGCATATTCTCTCATTCATTGGTATGCATGTCCAGGAACCTGGACGATGACTGTTCAGCGGCACTCATTTCCAAGAAGCAGTGGGCAGTCACATACTGGACAGCTAGTTAGCCATTGCCTGTTTGATGTAGTCCAAAGTAGAGGGTCATTAGTTCGCCTCTCCAAATAACTTCATGGGCTAATTCAAAGGAAATGAGGGAGATGCAAAGTGTCTCTTGTGAGTTAGCTTCTTTGTCAGTTAGGCTTCCTGCTCCGAATCAGACATTGTGAGTTCCCATATCTGATTTGTGTATTGTTAAGTCGAGCAGAAAGAACAGTAGAGGTAGGAGCAATACTGAAGAGATATGGGAGAAAATAGTAGTACATCAATAGAATTCTTCAATAAAAAATAAATGGTGTGCTCATTTTGAACCTTGGTGATCTGAGAATATATTCTCCTTTGAATAGACAGACAGTCTACCCTGGATACTGTCTCAGCATAGAAAGGAGAAATAGTTCTGGAAAGCAGAAGGTTAATGAATATACTTGATATTTAGATACACAAGTTTCCATAAACATATTCTGACCTTTACAACTCGAGACATTTGAGAGGTTTTTCTCTTGGAGGTACCTGTGTTTTTCTCAGAATTCCGACCTATCCACCATACCTAATTTTAAACTTGTGTGTGTGACCAGTTCAGACTCCTTGAAGTCCTTGGACTGCCTCCAAAACTACAATTAACTGGGGGAAAAAAGGCCATTTTATTTACTGACGGCTGTTTAAACAGACCATACAGCTGGACCTGTCTGACAATCCGTGTGTGTGTGTGTGTGTGCTTGTGTGCTTGTGTGCGTGTGTGTGTGTGTGTTGTCAGCCAGCAGCACGGCCCCCGATGCCGTCCCACAAGGTGCCACCCTACAGGGCTGTATCAGCGCGCCTCCGTCCATGCATCCTGTCCCAGAGCACCCCCATTGGATTGGACCGTCTCGGCCGCCGCAGGTTGCACCGTGTGCTCAGTGGTGAGGGAGATCTTTTAGAAAGACAAAGAGTGTGTGAAAGTGTGTGTGTGTGTGTGTGTGTTTGACAGTGTGTCTGTTCATGGTTCCTTAATTATTTTAGACTTAATTCGTT
>JAVQKI010057573.1:5000-12324 GCA_036025975.1 Nematalosa erebi
ACAGCTCTCTGCTGAATTGATTACATTGCATTGATTGTAGATTTGATGTTGCACACAGGTAATAATGCCCCATAGCACTGCAAACCACAAATGTCCAGATAAATATCAGATGTAACTGTAGAAGGCGGATGCTTTTTAGAAGTGTTAGTGTCTGCATTATTCAAAACAAGAAAGTGAATATATGCTACTGCAATTTAATGGCAAAATAAAAAAAAAATAATTGTTGACAGTTTAACCCCAAAATTATGCATTTGGGCCATCTGATCATATATGAAAAAAAATTATCTGAGCTCAGTTTCTGTTTTGTGTATTCAGATTTTAGTTGAGTTATGTAAATCAGTCTCTCTGTCATTAGTTGACACCTGCACACACATCAGATTTAAGCTGTATAAATAGTGTGTAAGGATAGCATCCCCATCGTACTCTGTCCATGACTGCTTATGTAGTGCCGTCTCCATTAATCTCTCTGTCTGTGTTCCTGCAGCTCATCAACTCGGGCCATGTGGTGTACGCAGAAGCTTTATGGGACCACGTGACCATGGAGGAACAGGAGCTGGCCTTCGAGGCCGGGGACGTTATCCGTGTGGTGGAGGTCTCCAGCAAGGACTGGTGGTGTGGGAGTAAAGGTGACCGCGAGGCCTGGTTCCCCTCCAGCTTTGTCAGGGTGAGAGAGCGCAGAGATTAACCTCTACACCCTCCGACCCTCCCACCCCCCCACCCACACAAACACAAAAACAAAAACACACACACTCAAACACATACACACAAACCCTGTTATCTGTTGGGTTTGGCTATGCTATTGAACCACTGCACATCCTGCACCGATTTCCATGCTGACATTTCACAGCTGCCACTCTTACCAAAGCTATTTTGTTGTGAAGTCACTGTATACAATAAATGGAAACACACACACACACATACACACTCACACGTCCCGCAAACACACACTTTGATGGCACACATGCTCTCAGGCAAGCCTAGCGTGGGATTGGTCGTATGCAACACCATGGTAACAGCGGCTGAATGGCAGCTATGCGTGAGTCAACATGGCATGGCAGTCGTCGTGGCAACGGGTATGTATGAGTGGACGCCTGCGATGAAGCGATAGATGTGCGCGCACTATCAGGGTGTCATATTTACGGCGCCTCACAGCCAAAAGTGATGCAAGTTCTGCTTGAACTGAGGCCCAACCGTGGATGCAGAACAAACGTGCCCACACACAACTCCTTGCCAGAACATTCATTCGGGAGCCTTTAGCAACTACATGAGCTTCTTGCTGAACATGAACATAAACAATTTGGGCTGTCGCCTATGTGTTGTTATCCTTTTCATGTGTGTTTTTAACAGCCAGGCAACACAAACAAAAATTGTGTGGTTTATATAATGTGAAATTGATACCAACCAACAGAGCTTAAATAATTTAGCTGTAGATGAGTAAGTGCTCTGCCCTCAGATTGACAAAGCCAAGCTTGTAATTGATATATACAGTTTGTATTTTTGTTTGTTCGTGAACGAGGAGAGCACTGAGTCAGGCTAAGTGTAAATGTGCTCTAATCAAGCAAACTACACAAACAGATTTGATGAGGATGTCTATGCCTAAGTGTATTCTACTGTAAGTCTCTATGGATGAAATCACCTGGTGCTGACTGAGTGGATGTAACTGTGTCAGGTGCGGGTGAACCAGGAGGACTCGAGCGGAGGGAGCGTGGAGAGCGTCGAGATGGCCCTGGACCAGGAGATGGTGTTGCCTAGAGACAAACGGGCTCAGAGCACTGAGCACCGTGAGCAGATGAGGACCAACGTCGTCCGGGAGATCATGAACACAGAGCGGGACTACATCAAACACCTGAAGGACATCTGTGATGTAGGGATACACTCTTTAACCCCTTCCACATCCTCTCACACACACACACCACACACTCCAAGCTGACATTTCATGTCTTGGCATGGCATTCATGAAGTTATTGGCTATTTTATTTCTTTAAATTTATAGGCTGACAAACAGACACAATCTCACTGCTTTTTTTTACACTCAGTAACTATATGCATGTGACAAAAAACTTTCCTTGTTCTTGTTCTTTATTGTAAAACCATGATATACTTTCTGGGAAATTAACTCACTATATACATAAAGCTGAATTACTGGTTATGCCTTCAGGCTTGTCGCTTCAGACTTTGGTATGATGATAATTATAGAACTATTTCTTTTGGGCAACAATGTGTTAGGGTGCGTCACTTTGACTGCTCGAGATTCTATGTGGATTAAAACATTATTTTTTTATTTATTTGGTTATTTATTCTCTTCCTTTTTGAATGCATGTGCTCAGATTTTGGGCATTTTCCTTACTTGACTGCTTCTGATTCTTGTTGGCATGCAGTTGGTAAGGGTTTTGTGTGAAGGCCGATTAGGAATTTTTGATGCATGCTGAGCTTAACAAGCCACTACGACTCTGCAACACACTCCTGCAAAAATCTTTGCCTCTCCCTGGAGTACACACTCTCATAAATTGGTCTGGCTGTACTTTGGCTATTCAGAATTCATTTGTATTCAGATTTAGAAGCGGGGCAGTGATAAAACATAATTGTCTACCAATGGCAGACTCCTTGCATACATTCTTAGTAAAATGTGATTATTCTGTTGGTGTTATATTTAGACTTGCCACTTACATAATAGTTCATGTTGTTGTTTTATGCAATGAATGCTGGCTGGCCTGTTGTCTATGAACGTCCAGCCAAAAGTTACCAAAATATACTCAGCACTGCCCCCTACTGTTAGTTTAGTGATAGGGATTTTTTTCCTCCAAATAGACAATGCTTTGTCAGATCCTCATAATAGTTCTCTCTGAGGATTGTTCCTAATGTTTTTACCCTGACTCACACTTTTGCAGGGATATATCCGCCAGTGTCGCAAACACCCGGGGATGTTCACAGACCTGCAGCTCAAAACCATCTTCAGCAACATTGAGGAGATCTACAGATTCCAGAAGACGTTCCTGAAAGACCTGGAGAGGAAGTACAACAAGGAAGAGCCCCATCTGAGTGAGATCGGCTCCTGCTTTCTCCAGCAGGTACAACCTCACGCTCTCTGTGTTTATTTCTCTTGCACATGCTCTCTCTCTCTCTTTCTTTTATTCACTCCCTCTCTCCTTCACTCACTCACAGTCTTTTTCTCTCTTTCTCTCTCACTCACTCATTTTTTGTCTCTCTCTCTCTCTTTTGCTCTCTCTCTCTCTCTCTCTCTCTCTGTCTTACTGAAAGCACCAATAGATGATAAGCTCCAAAATCTCCCAGTGCTTGCACTTTCATAATAAGAGTAATGTCTCTATTATAACATCAGTGTAGCACTGTGATTAAAAGAGGAGCTGTGGCATGGTGTCCAAAATGTTCTTATCGGTTGAACTCTGTTGCCTTTTCAAATTGAAACCAAAAATACTAGACACATGCTTGGCAGTTTGATGTTGTGGAACATACAGTGGCGTATGTAGGCTGTGCTGAGGGTTTTGTTGATGCTCCAGTGGGAGTTGTTTGGAGGGATCTTGACAGTAATCACCCCACATGCCTGCGCAAGCTGGCACCAGGGGGGCCAGGAATGTGTTTTCAGTTTGTTGTGCTCCTGGTTTGTAAACACTGACTTCATCCCTTTTTCATTTCTTTCTTGTCTTGTTTGACCCCCCTGGCGCCCACCTCTCCTCTGAATTCCATCTCATTTTTTTTTCTCTTCATCCATTGCTGTCTGTCACTGCGATGTTTGCCGCTGCCACTGTCCCCTTTGTCTCATCCTTCTGACCTGTTTGTCGTCTTAATCCATCTCTCTTTGTCTTTCCCTACCTCCTTTTTTTTCCTTCTCGCATTCCCTCCCTCCCCCACACCCACTTTCATTATCATTCTCTCTTATCATCCCTCACTCTTTCTTTCTCCTCCATTTCTCTCCCTATCCCCACTCCTCTTCCCACTTTCTCTTCTTCCCTCTGTCACTCTTTCTACCCCTCCTCCTTTCTCTTTCTTCTGTCCTCTTGTGAACTCTCTTTCTCCTCAACACTCTCTTGCTCTGTCTGTTTTTCCTTATTCTTCCCTGTCTGTTTCTCCCTCCCTACCCGTCTCTTCCTTTCTACCCACCTCCCTTCCCCTCCTCTTTATCTCTTGCTCTACTTCTTCCTCGTCCATTAGGGTGATGGTTTCTCCATCTACTCGGACTACTGCAACACACACCCGGCGGCCAGCGCGGAGCTGCAGCGTCTGATGAAGCTGAGCCGCTACAAGCACTTCTTCGAGGCCTGCCGGCTGCTGCAGCAGATGATCAACATCTCGCTGTCCGGCTTCCTGCTCACGCCCGTGCAGAAGATCTGCAAGTACCCGCTGCAGCTGGGCGAGCTGCTTAAGTACACGCCCAAAGACCACAGGTGTGGACCACTACCTTTGTACAAAAAAACAAAACAAAAACAAACACAGTGTAGATAGCCAGTTACACCTTTTTTGAAGGTGAAACAAGCCTGTTATATACATGACATGATCGATATCAAGAACATTAATGACCATAAGCTTGTCAATAAGCGTCATTCGGTTTTTGTAATGTCTATCCCAAAGTCTCCACTTTAAAAAAAAATGAATGACGCTTTATGACAAGTCATTAACATGAATTTCAGGGTCATTAATGTTCATGATATGTCTCATGACATGTTTATAACAGGCTCATGTCACTCTTACTGTATGTAGACCCCCTCAGTGTTACCGATATTCTTTGTCGGTTTTCAACTAAACAGGCACATAATTCTTCTAAATGTAACAAAAAGTACCAGCACTGACCAGCAACAAGTTCTTTTCAACGTTCAGTGCTGAGAGGGTACCAAACTCTTCTAAATCTGATGGAAAGGGTGTGCTCTTGCATACAGCAGCATTACATAATGCGATACCAGGCATTCCAGTGGTGCATGGCCACTGCCAGAGCCCATTGTAGGTCAGTGTTGCATGAAAAAGACTGAATCTATTACTTTAAGGTCAAAGAACTACATTGTATGACTTTAATCAAGCTGTAGCTTGTGGGTATGTCTGTGCCTGTGTGTGTGTGTGTGTGTGTGTGTGTGTGTGTGTGTGTGTCTGTGCTTGTATTCTCACACACCCACTGCAGTTTGTTGAAATGGTCAATACACACCCAGAGACCACAGCTATGAAACTTTGACTGTCTGCACCAAGACAAGGTGTGGCATGTTCATTTGCAACCTAAGTGGCTCTAAATGGTACTGCCCCCCTTTAGCTTTGGACCTTTTCTGACCAAAACCATACCGTACCAGTGACACCTACAACGCCCTGAACAGAAAAGGCAGTCTTATTATTGATTTGCCATATTATTATTCAATGCTTGAGTCTATCTAGACTTCCAGTCATTCCGCAGCATTAGCTAATAGCTGTTAACTGCCCATTTGCTCCATGCATAACTGTCTGCCACTGTCAGCATTATTCAGGCACGGAAGGCATTTGTCATTCTGAATCCTTCTGTTCAATGTGTCCGTTCACACAGAGAAAACAAGACCATGTTTAGTGGTAGTTAACCATAGCAACAATAAAAATACAGCTTCTCAGTGCAGTGTTACCACTGACGATGCATAATAAATGTCCTAATGCCATTATTAGATTTTTCAGCTATTGGGCTTGTTTAACTGTGGCAATGGTTGCTCATTGTGTGTGTGCGCATATGGGTGAGTGGTAGGGAGGAAGGGTGAATAAGTGACACATTTTACTCATAACATCTAACTTTGCTTGTGTGGGAGAAGTAAGTTGGCTATGGAGCATTTTTTTTGTGTGTATGTTTGTAGGCATGTGCATGTACGTGTGTGTCTGTGTGTGTGTGTGTGTGGGGTGATGGACAGACAGAGGGAGGGTGGGAGGATGTGTGTCACACGCTTAATCTCAGTCAGTCCTGAAGTCTAACAGACCATCACAGAAGAAAAGAGTCTGAGCGGGGAAAGTGAGACAGGGAGGACCAGAGGAGTCCCGGAGTGGACAGACAGACAGTCAGTGAAGGAGTAAGAACCCACGAAGATAAAAGCACACGCCCAAGGAGTCGTTTTAGTTTTCATCATCTCAACATCAGACATTCATCTTCTCCTACACATGCACCCATAACCTCTTAAGTGGCCTGGTGTTTGTGTGTTGATAAAGTGTATGTTCTGCTTTTTACCACACCCCAATGCAGAGGCAGTTTTTACGATACAGTGCAAAATGTGTAAATAATTAATGATATTTTTTCAATGATCATTGTTCTTTGTTCTTTAGACAGATGATTTACTCATTCCAAAGATTTTTGTGTGTGTTTATTAATTTACAGTTCAATCCATGGAAGAATGTGGTCAGTGGACTAACAGTGTTTTTCCATGTGCAGTGACTACAGGGGTGTTGGCGCTGTTTTAGAAGGCTTTGAAGAGAGTGACGATTAAAATTGTTTCTGTATGTGTTTAGTGATTTCAGGGGTGTGAGCGATGCATACGAGGCGATGAAGAACGTGGCGAGCCTAATTAACGAGAGAAAGAGGAGGCTGGAGAGTATCGACACCATCGCCCAATGGCAGGTCTCCATCCTGCGCTGGGAGGTGATGATCTTTGCAGGCTATATTTTGACACAAACATGCCTTCAGTTCTTAAGGTTCCAAAGTACAAATAATTCAATAAGAAACTCTTTGCACCTTATACAGTATGAACACTCATGAGGGAATGTGTTGTGGTTAGTGAGTGGTAAAAATCTGCTAAAGTAGAAAACATACAACATGGCAAAAATGGAAAATTGGACTTCCATCCTTACATTAACCCTTTTTTAATCTATTAAAGTGCAGAAGGGAATTGAATCAGGGGGTTTGGTCATTTGGGTGCACTCAGTGCAGTGGGCCATTGAATTAAAAAAAGAAAAATGAAACTAAGTTCCTCTGTGATATAATCTCGGACATCTCAGAAATGTCAGGCCAGAGTTGGTCTTGTTGATGGTGGTGGGGCCACTTCAGACCACAAGTGTTTGGCTCCGGAGTCTCCCCTCAGTACAGATCCCCTCTACTCTCCTTCTGTGAGACTGACTGGACCAAGGACCTCAGCCATTATATGCCAGCACACTGAATTAGAGAATACATTTGCTATTACTAATGGATGATTTGGCAATGACAAATGGGCTGTTATCCACATGAAATGCTTCAGTTGCTGAAGTGGAACAGCACAACTGGTGTAACAGGGACCAGTAGCTACAGGCACGAACCACACAGTGCCAAAACCAAGGTTTGCAATGGACATAAGAATAAAAAAAACAATCTGTAATCTGAACAAACTAGTCATCTTTTACAAAGCAC
>JAVQKI010057804.1:0-18053 GCA_036025975.1 Nematalosa erebi
GGTTTATTTTGTAACTCACACACAGACTTGTAATATGATATTAAACTTTCTGTTTTTGGTTGCCAGAGTTGTGTAGAGAAGTTACTCCCAACTAATTAAACAAATTAATTTATGCATGCATTCTCTGATGAGGTACATGTTATATATTTTCGTTATTGTATCCCATTCGCTGGTGCCACCATAAGGTCTGCTTTGAAATCCACTCAGAGACTCCTGGCAGGACAAAGGCATCTCCGTCATCCCTGTGTTTTACCCTTCCCATTCAGTCCAGACTGATTTATCTCGCATGTATGAAATCGACATAATTGCTTCATGATACGACATCACTCCTCGTAAATTCCTTTGAAGTTATGTAGTGAGAACAATTTTTTTTTAAATTATTATTTATTTCCTCTCCTGCTCTCTTTTGCTGTCTCTTTCTTAATCTTTTATCGTTATTTCATCCACTCTTTCAGATGCTAGAGATTGTGTAATTTCAGCATTGTCAGAAGGGAAATTATCATAATCAGTCCACCTGTGTGGAGGACTTGTGGGAAGGGGCATGGGCTTGAAACAGAAGGCCACAGGTGTGCCTGACACCTGACTGCTCTTGCCACCTTCCTTACTGTTTCATCCTTCCCTTCCTTTACTTTCCTCTTTCTTTCCCTGGCTACATTTCAACAGTTTCAGTGATGCACATTCTGAGTGTTGGCGCACCCCCGTTAATACCCCGTACTCATGTACATGCCCTCCCCTTAGCATTCCTCTACCCCACTCACCTTCACCTTCAGTCTCATGTTTCTTCTCTAAAACAGGTACAAGATGTTCACATGCAACCTTTGCTTAAACATCCCTCATATATCACTGAAATTCTACTCCCAGCTCAACTCGATGTACAGACTTGTGCATCTCTGGCTTGGTAAGGTTTATGTAAGCAGCTGTCTGTGGCTCAGCTTGTCAAGAGGGGGAGAATATGTTAAAGCCCTGGATTACGACACACTGAATACCCCTGTCTGTGTGCGGGGGGATTCCAGGCACGGTGTGGAGCGTGGGTTTAGGACAGTGGACAATAGCCCCAGATGTTGTCAGCAAGGCCTCGGAGCCATAAGCCAGCTTATTTAAATGGGTGCACTCGAGCACCATCCGAGTTTACACTGCGGGCCTGATCTCGCCCGCTGCAGGGGTGATTGTTCAGAGTTGGCACGCAACCATTGTCTTTCTCGATAAACCGAAATGGCACAACCCTTGAAAACGTGGCCAGTTATTTGTAGTTGTGATGATGAAATTATATCACTTGAGAAGAGAGCGAAGGGCTGTTAAAGCTGTTAGCACTGGAAATAAAGTGTCTGCCTTTGCGTGCCATCAGCAGAGGGTCGATAAAAGCACACTTGTCAGTTAACCTGGAATTGCATTGGCAGCCCGGCGATTATACCTTGTGCATGACTGCTGGTTTAGTCAGCATGAAGAAGCCTGTGACACACCTCCCGTTCCATTTAATGGCACATCCATCTGTCAACACCACATGTGACTCCCCTGACCACTCAGCACCACTGTCAAGAAGTGGCACGCACATGCTAGGAACCCAAGAAGTTTTTCTCTTCTTTCCCTCCCTCCCTCTCTCCCTTTTCTCTACATTTAATAGTCATACAGGTGGGGGTTGGTTGTCGCAGCATGTATAAAAGTATTGCAGTTAGCAGAAAAGAAACGTAAGTGAGGTGTCAGACTGCTTAATGAAAGGTAACCGTAATAAGACACTCTCCCTGAGGGTAGCGTGTCAGCCTTGTGCACTTGGGCGGCAGGGCTTTAATCACTTGCCCCCCTCTTCCCTTCCTGGCCACTTTGCGCCGACATGGTAATGGATCCCAGTGTGTCCGGGCTGAAAAAAGGAGCTTGTGCTAACGCATCTCTAGCAAAGTGTTTCGTTGTTTGTCTTAAATATGTCTTGCAATGTGACCTGAGGCCTATGCGGGATTACCTCACAGAAGGAGACATAGTTACATAAACTTCGAAAGAGCAGTGGTGAAGGGATGGCACGCGATGGACTTGTCCCAAGATGCTAGACGGGCACTGAAAGAGTTCTCAATAAGGCTTGTCAACTTTCCATTGAGACAGTTCCCACTCATCTCAATCAAATCAAGCAAGTCAACTCAATTGAGTGAAATGTGAGATGTTTGATTGAACTCGGAAGATCCATAACGTCTCGGCAAATACTCAATGCTGTCATCATTGGCATGCATTCTCCTTGCTCTGAAAAAATTGAATTGTGCATGACTTTTCAGTAAATATACTGTACACCTCTTCGAAGAGGTCAGACTGTAGTATGATACATTATATAACCATGCTCAAGAACTATCAAGGATTTTGCTCCACTATGATAAGACTAGATAATGGCTTTTCCTTATCTCTGTTCTTTTTGAAGTGTTTGCCCTTAGGTACAGTACCCTGAAAGGCGCTTGTAAATAAAATGTATTATAAGTATTTGGAGAAATTTGGAACTGTGCAGACAAGAGCGGATTGGAGGCTGTTTTGCAAGGTTAGGCAGGATCAGAACGTTTTGGACACTTTGAGATAAAATGAACGAGGTCCGAATCTTTGGCTGGGCCAGAACCGCAAAGGTTGTGCCATGTTGACTCTTCAGTTGTAGGTGTGCAGAAATGTACGCCCTGAAGGGAAAAAAAATAAATAATGCTGCCACTGTACTAAACATAGCAGCCCTTACCAGTAAACATCCTCTTACGGGAAACCTGGGATTGAAAGTACAAGTGGGCCTTTGACATAGAAGGTAGCTAGTTTGTTTGTTTCGTGGTTTATTCATCACCTTGCTTCCCACTCCTTCTTTCACTCTGGATGTTTCGTCGTCCTGGGAACCAATTGTATGGAACATCTGGCAAACCTTGGTGAAGATGACAGTGAATAACCCGAGTCTTGTCTGATTCGACTAGTTTCACAATGATCGTTTTCCACTGGGGGCTGGTGATGTCGATGAGGGGGGGATCTCTGAAACACCACAGACGTTCCAGCTTCACTCCAAAAGACAGTGGGGCATATCTGGGGTCAAGCCTGGCCTCCATACCACCACCACCAACACACACACACTCTCTCTTCTCCTTCTCCTGTCCTTTGTTCCAAACACTTGTCCAAAGGCATTTATTTACCTGTGGTGTATCTCTCCATTGCCCAGAACCAAGATCACAGGGTTAACATAAGAAAAGCCTGCATCCTTGAATCACAGTGACCATAGCTAACAGTTTCTGTCAACAGCAGTTCTCAAAACATCATGTGCAGATATAACCTGGAAGTATGTTATTGTCAGAGAGAGACAGAGGGAGAGAAGGAAGACAGGAGAGAAATAGATGGGTTGACATCTTGGAAGATAACATATGTTGCATTCACCATTCAGTAGAACACTATATACAGACCAGATGTGTGCAGGTCTGCAGCTGCCAGAGTTGTGGGGTTTCATGAATTGCACAGGCTCAAAACATTCAGCAAGTGGGTGCTGGATGATTGGCTCAGCGTTGCTGAGATGCACATTATCTTGTTATTAATGTAGATAATCACAGATGAAAGGCATGCCCTCTTCTGTGTTTCTTCCGCTCCCTCTCTGTCTTTCTCTTTGTCAGTGTTTAGTCAGTCTCGATCATTTCCTGGCGTTCGCTAGCCTGCTAGCCACGCAAACTTTGACACTCTCCTTTCCCACATTTGGCACTGTGGAAAGTGTGCATGGGTCACGTTTTGTGGAAGTTTACCTCACCTCTTGGCTGTCGAAAGGTTTTGCCATCATGCCAGGATGCCAACGAGCAGACACATTGGCCGTGTGTGTGTGAGTGTGTGACTGTGTGTGTGGGAGAGAGAGAAGGAGATGTGGATGGAGAGGCTTTGCCATGTCTGGAAGTGTTTTTGCGGTGGCTCATCGGATCAATGCCTTAAAAGTGAGATGTTCAAATGTGGTGGCTCTATCCGGCATCTTAAACATGAGCTAAAGCACTCAAAATGATTTGGAAAAAAACAAACTTTGAGGAGATAATTCTGTCGTCATCTTCCAGAAAGCCTTACTGTCCTGATGGCAAGGAAAGAAAGAGGGGAAAAGAGAGGGCGGCAGGATGGTCGGGGTGACTGCATCGACGGAGCATATTTTCGTACAGCATGATGTCTCTCGGTTGTCACTCATGATGGGCCAGACAAAACGGTCTGTGTGGTTACAAAAGGGAAGCAAAATAAGTGTTCCCATGAAGTCTGCTGCGCACTTTAAAATGGTGATTTATGAGTCTTGCAAACACATGACCAGATTAGTAAGGCTTCGCTGACGTAATCTCTGAAATAGAGAGCATGGGCAGAAGGAGTGTAGGGGTGGTGTGGGGTGGTGGGAGGAACAGCAGCCCTGGATCAGACTGTTACAGGAGATGTTATTCAATCAGGTTAATTTAGTTTCCATTCTAGACGATGGATGGAGTACAACACTCAAGGGTTTTACTGGGCCAAAGCATGACTACTATCTCCATCAATCCTCGACAGAACCGTAACCAGTGAAGTCACTACAGGATTCCTGAACTGGAACGCTCCAGGCATTATGTGGATGGGGAAGGGGGTTGTCAACACGCAGTGCACCCCTCAGGTTTTGATAATAAAATGCTGTCATTTCTCCTTTTCGTCTCACAGGTATCATGAACTAGACCCGAAGAAAAGCTTAAAAGACAACTTGATGCACAAAACCATCATTGAATACCCTGCTCTGCATGTGACACTGAAGGACCACTGCCAAGAGTACCTCACTGAGAGACAAGGTAAATTTGCAGACTTCGAAAACCAGCTGCCACTCGGCTATAAACAATTCACATTTAGGCCATTTCACGTTGCATAATCTTTTTTTTATTATTTACATTGCTGACACTCAATCCAGACCTGGAGTTACTTAGTCGGTCACGGTACATCGAGTACCTACCATATCCCATGCAAAATATCTCAGCAGGGCCCTTAAAAAGAAAAAAACTCCCAGAATGCTAGTTTGTCTGCCCTTCACTAAACATGACATACCTGTGGCTGGAAGGCAAACAGGGGTGTATGAATGCACATCCTATGCCGTGCTATGGCAGAGCCAATTTGTGTGGATTCTTATAAAGTGTTTTGTGGATACTGTTATTCACCTTCTGCCCCCCCCCCCCCCCTTATTAGTGCTCTGTACAAGGCCAGAACCACCAGCATTCCATGTGACACACTTGCTAACCTGCTCTCTTTCTCATACATGCACAAACACACAGACCTACACATGCTAAGAGGCTGCGGGGTGGGAAAAGGAAAAGGGGGGATAATGGCGATGGTATGGTGTCGGTGCCGACATTAGTGGCCAAGTCTTTTCCAAGCCGACTGATCCCAGAGGAACCGTGCTCAGCACACACCTCTCAGGTTTGACTAATGAAGGTAATGAAAGTCAGCGTGAGGCCTCGTTTGGAAGACTGGTGCAGTGACGAAGAAGTGGAGCTGAGAGTCTAGCCTTGCGTAACTGCTATTTGCCTTCAGCTTTGAGCGTGCAATCCACACGGTCTCCTTTATCTTCTGTTCCCTGCTGCTGACAGCTCGCCGGTTTGTTAAGTTTAGTTTTGTCATGTGTTTTGGCCCCCCCTCAGTGAACACATGGGCCTTGCTGTCAAAATAATATCAGGCCTAATTGCGGCTCTCGCATGCAGGCCTTCGTGTGCAGCTGCTGAGGAAAGGAAGGGACATCGTGTGACGTCAGCATGCAGCGCTTGATAATAATTTTTTTTAAAAAAGCATGCACATGTTTTTGGTCACCCAGTGGCCATACAGTATGTCATTAAACAGTAAATAGTATGACACACAAAGAGCACTAGAGGGTGTTCATTCAGTGACATGCCATTCTCTGCTCTACACACTATAGTCTACTATGATGTGGACTCATCTTTTACATGCATGCTTACACACACACACACACACACCTGATGGTTCTGTTTGCCTTACTTTGAGAGTAGCTCTGCGCTCCATACAGAAAGATTGCTGTGTGCGGTGCTGTTTCCCAAGCCTCACATTAGATAGCCAATCAGTGTGAACAAGCGAGAGCACGAGAGAGAGAGAGTGCACATGTGCGTGCCCTCATTGTACGAGCTGGGGCGTGATGAGTGATGCCGAAGCCTGACAAGATGACCACTATAACCCTTACACTTTATCCTCTCCTCTACCCCTTCCTCCATCGCCTCACCTCATCATGCCTTCTCTCCCAATACATTCGCCAGTTCTAACATGGTTCTCCTCACTCTTTTGTCCAGGAGAAATGTGGAGACCTTGCCTTGCCACCGCGTCCTCAAAAAGTGCCTCTGCTGGGTTTGAAGTTGATGGAGCTCCTAAAATGGACCCCCATAGCGACGCTGCCCTACCAGCCAGACCCCTGGAGAAGAGAGTAAAGCGAGCCTCGCTCAGTGAGGAGGAGCTGGAAGACGGTGAAATCCTGACTGATGGAGAGGAGGAGGAGGAAGAGGAGAATGAAGATGTTGATGACAAAGGCAATGCTGCCATTCGGCTAGGCAGTGAGAATCTGAAAGTAAATCATGATGATGAAGAAAGTGAAGGTGATGTTAGTCAAATGGCCAAGACGGATAGCCATCCCAGTGAAGAAATGACCGGTAATGTGAACAGTGATGAGATCACAGTCAAAGGCAGTCCTAGTGAAAAGTCAACAGTGGACAGTTGTCATGGTTACGACAGTAGAGTTGAGGCAGGTAATTGTAACGTCTGATTGAAGTTTGTCACAGAGAACAAAACAGCTGATCTTAATCATGAAGTTTGTCCTACAGATAGTGTATAGGTCTATATTGTATGCAGTCCAAAAAAATAACTGTTTGTGGAATCACAGGGGTTTACTATTTTTTCAGGTCACTGAAACCACTGTTATTGAATAACAGTTGACTTTCCACTGATATTAATTCAGCCTAGTTGAGTACATCAGTTATACCCCGAGGATAAGGAATGTGCTTCAGGAATTTGTTTCACAAACAGCATAAATAGTATTCAGTGTTAATTGTGTTGTTTCAAATCAAATGTTATGCTTTTAGATTAATTAACAGCTGTTTGCCCTTACGCAGCAATGCAAGTGATGCTGCACCTTGAGCGATTACCAACTTTATTTTACATATTTCTTAAGTACCGGTATATTTTATGTGCGGTGGTCCATTCCATGTGTTTTTATTTTGTCCCATTGTTTGAGACATTCCTTCATTACTGATTTAATGGATAATGATTTGCAGGCTGTGCCATTTTCAGTCAGTGAAATAAACTGATGAGCCTGGACTGAAAAAAAGTTCTCAATAAAGGCTTCATTTTATTGTCCCCTTGGTCATCAGAATTCTACTCGGACATCTAAATTCTTTGATTTGCTCGGACATGAACTAAGATTGACCCGAACTTTCCGAGTGAACATTTGCCATGTTGTGTTAAAGCCATTTCCCGCTGACCGAGAGAAGTTAGAATCATAAATAAATGTTTGATGCGGTACTCCCCCTGCAGCGTAGGGTTGTGTCTGTGTTGCATATGTTACCATTCAATCAGGGGCCTCTGTCATAAACATAACATAAACCTACCATATGCAGCTAAACCTGGGAGAATTGAACACATTGCGGTGCATAAAGTCAGCGCTCTGCCCCGGAGAGTAATTCTCTGTGAAGGTGTAATGGCTGTGTTCTCTGTTGCGTAAACGACAGCGAGCCAGGGCCGTAATAAAGCGAGAGGAGTCTCCGTGGGCCTTGGCTGCGCCGCTGACACCTCTGTCGTGTGTGCGCTTGCTCGCTCATGCTGTTGTTTTAACCCTCGCAGACCCCAGCTGTTGCCATGGCTTTGATGTCTCCTCTACGATGACGTCTTTTTCCAAGCCCTTGCGCAGTGGGGAGCAGGTGACCTCACGTCCCCCACTGGCCCCTCGCTCCCATGGCGCCCTCTTATCCCCCCATCCTACCCCACTCTTCACCATCCCCTTCCTCTCTCTTTCCCTCTCTTTATCTGTTTTCTTTGCCTTTTCCCCTAATCAGTTGCCTTTCTCCTTCTGTCTAACGAAATCTCTGCCTTGTGTTAAATTCTATAACTTAAATCCTGTTGCTTGTGTATTGGACTTCCAAGGCCTTGCTTATAAAAAGCAAAAAAAAAAAAAAGCCCTTCAGTGCTACAGCCAACTTTTGCACAAAATACATCAATCTGCTTCTATCTGTTGAAACAGAAAGGGAATGCATGCGCCAGCTCTCGAGAGTTATGTTAACTTGCGTAAGAAACAAACGCAAAGCTGTAACATTGCTGCCCTTCCGTGAGCTCTTATGCAATTTATTTATTCCCCCACTCACAAATAGCTCTTAACCGCCATCATCTTTATTTATCTTCCTTTAACTCCAGCCACTCCCTTTCGAAAAGTTTGCATTTTATCGACAGCAAACCTGCGG
The DNA here is from genome assembly GCA_036025975.1 of Nematalosa erebi. Lineage (NCBI taxonomy): Eukaryota > Metazoa > Chordata > Actinopteri > Clupeiformes > Clupeidae > Nematalosa > Nematalosa erebi. The sequence goes on from JAVQKI010057804.1 coordinate 8,415, forward strand.
CAGCGGAGGCTGTAGTTGCTGCCTCCACTGCGCTATGCTAAGCAGTCTAAGCTGTCAGTGTTTGTGTGCTACAGCCTGATGCCAAGGCCTCCCAGCAGGACGCTCACAACACTCCAGGGCTGTTTACTGTCTGCACACAGGCAAGTGCCACGGTAGACAGGAAACAAAGCTATAAAAATACGGTTCTGTGCGTAAAAATGTGCCTATACCCTTCTACCTATCATTCTACCAGTCTCTCCCTGCGTCCTGGTCAAGGGACGGCGCTTTTGTCCCACACAGACAGAGGGCTGCCCTGCCGGAAAACCAAGGCATTTGCTATGGGAAAATATGGGGAAACTAGTGCAGATGATGAGCCATGTTGTGTAATTTTTCAGAGGCAGTCCTTTGAGGAACAAAACATATCTGTTCATCCCCCTGGCTTCATTTTATTCGGCTCTCTGGGCAAACATATCACCTAGACTGGGGGTCTTCCAGCAGAACTTTTTGTTTTCATTTTATTATGTTGCACTTTTTGTTTCGACGCTTAATGTTCAAAGTTCATAATCTCCCATGTGTGCTAAAGTGCTCCTGGAAGTCATTCAATTATGATCCATCTTTCATTTTAGTCACCAATAAAAACACTTCAGTGTCACCATGATGCCACATGAATATGTGTGTGTAATTGGATGCAGCATATGACTATTGTGTAATGATATATTGTGAAAAGCTTTTACACAGTTATTTACGCAGTGCAGAGGCATGGCAGAGCTTGAATACTTATTATCTAAGACATAAAGTGCTCTTGAAACAAAGTGCTTCTCTCTTTATCCTTGAAAATGCTTGCTGTGCGTGTTTTTGTTTTAGTAGCAGCATTTTCTGAATTCTCATTTTTATTAGAACTGATTCCTGAAGCAGATATAAAGGCGTACTTTGTGCTCTGTTTTTCGGCAAACGGTTTTGCAATAAATTCGGCCATTGTGAAGCTCACTGGGATCACTCAAATCTCCTGATGAACTCAGTTCAGCTAAACAGTTCCTGATATTTCAGAACATGTTTGTAACTCATTAGCGTCAAAGTCTGGGTTTTTTGTTTTTTCCTTTTTGTGCACAAAGCTGTGTGCGTAATAGGTCCTTAATGGCCCGGGCCAAGGGGACCAAATGTGCCCCTCATGGTGTTTCTGTGTCAGGAATGCTTGTGTACAAACACAGGAGCAGCATCTGCAGTAACAGGTGCCGAGACATGCACAGACACCCCTGCCTCTGGGAAGAGGCTTGGCTTTGTTGCTTGTGTTCTCCGGGTGCCGAGATCACGGATTAGCGCCAACATGGACACCGTGCTCCGTGCTAGTCCAACATGGTCCATTCGTCTCTCTTGTGTGTGTGTGTTTAGAGGCAGTCTCATGTAACAGTGTGGTGTGTGTTTACCTTTGCCATAATGCCAGAGAGGCAATCTGCGTCAGTATTCTGCAAACAGACAGCGGAGTCACGAAAGCCTCTCCAATCTGGATGACATCGTATTCAACTGGCAGATCTTCCATTGTATCTTTAGGCCAAGTATGGCAACTCTGACTTAATCCTCTCCCTTGTTTGTGCCAGTCTCTTAGGGAGATTGTGCATTGCTTTATTGAAAATACATGTTTTAGTTTTGAAAAATGATGGAAATGCTGTTGCTTGGATCCATTTGCTTGTTGCTGTAAAGGCATTATCTGTGCTTTTGTGTATACCTACATTTTAACTGACATTGAAATTCTGTAAAAATGTGTTTTGTATGTTATAGTCTGAAAGGACAAATGCTATGTCATGTGGTGGTGTGATCTAAGTCTTGAAGGATGACTGCTCACACACTGTGCGGAAGTTGAATTGCTGAATCCTTCTTCCTGAAGTGGCCTAGAGGGTTTGAGCCCGGAAACAGCTGCCACTAAAGGAGGGTGAGCTGACTGCACATGGAAAAGAAACAGGACTGTGTGTCTGTGTGTGTGTGTGCATGTGCGTGTGTGCGTGCCGTCCATAGGGCTAATGATGAGCAGTTTATTTGCACTGGTCTTGTTTGACACAGAAGTGCAACTTAGACAAAGACCAGGCCAACTACGTCATGATGCTGTAAGTTTCTTGTTCCATCTGTCACATTCAGCAAAATAAATGATAGATACTTCTGTCAATGATGCCTCACCCACAGCACTAGAGTGTAGAATATTACGGAGATTAATTGTCTCTGTTCTCATTTACAGTTTGGTAGATCCCATTCACTGGGGACGCCGTTGGCTACCTCACATGTGTCTTCAGACGGTGTAAGGCGTTAACTGAGTCTGTCATGGCCTGTGCTCGTCCAGTCCGTGCGTAAGTACATCACGTTTGATGACACTATTCCACACCACATCATGTTCGGGGCCATTGTTCCCCCCTCGAACTGGAGAAGCTGCTGGCTCCGGAACCTTCTTGGTGCCTGGCCACGGGCTCACATCAAACGTTCCCTTTTCCCATCAATGCACTGCTTGTTTGAGCAAATAAACACAATCCAGCCCTCGCCTTTCCCCCAGTGGGAGCGTCCGAGCGACCAACCCGGAGGCCTCCGTACGAACGAACACAGTCTAATTTTCCTTAAGCCAGCCTCATCAATTATTCTTACGTAAGGGGCTGGAGTGGGGAGATGCGGGGTGTTTTCTGCGGGAGGTTGCGTCATTGCTTATATCTCTCAAGCTGTGCGCCGCACCGGGTGACGTTATATGGAAGTGTTCTAGTGTTCTGCCTCGCTAATTGACTTCTGCTACCCAGGCCCTTGCGACTCAAGAAGCCCCACACCCTTCTCCCCTGGACTCGGCGAAGGGCCCTCTACGTCGCATCCCCACCTACGCCCCATGCCTCATTGCACTCACTGAGTGAGTGACTGAGAGAGACGGAGAGTGTGAATGTGTGCATGAGTGCGTTTTAGTGTTGTTGGGTGAAGGTGATGTGCCACTTGGAAACTGGCAGCATACGCCTTCGACTAACAGAGACTTCTTTCATTCAAGAGTGATGAGTTTGACGCAAGACTCAGTATCCATTGACCTTGAGATGTGCAAATGAATATGCACCAGTCCTTTCACTGGCAATATTTTTTTCACTGTTTCTTTTTGGTCCAGTCTGTTCTATTTGTCTTTTTGTTCGCACATTTAAAAAACAAGTAAACAAAAAAGCATAACATGCTGTAAATTCATCTGTTCAAGTTAAACCTCATGCAGATGCCCCATGGGAGTTCTCTGCAGGGGAAATGGCCTTGTGTCTGTTCCAATGGCATTATGAAGATAGTCTGGTATAAACAAAGAAGGGAGAGATGCTATCTCTGTCTTGTCTGTCTCCTTCTCACTTGCTTCCCCCTTGCCCACAGACATTACAATGGCTCTACTGGGTCTTAAAATGACAAAACAGCCTTACTGGGGCCTTCCAGGAACAGTTAAAAACACGCCCCCATCCCCCAGCCCTCGTCTTTTTTAATCTGCCTCTCTTCACTGTCTCTTTCATTTTCATTTCACAGTTCTCGGTAAGCAAGCTCACTGTTCCATCTCGATAAGGGGGGAGCAGCAATATTATCAGGCTCCCTGTGTGGTAGAAGATGAAACAGAAGGAGGCATTTATATTGCTAATAAACTTGGCAAGTCATTAAGAAAGTTGTGTAACAGCTCAATCTAAATCTACATTGTGCCCAGGCTAATTGCAGCGCTCCCAAGCCTGGATCTGAAAGCCTGCAGTTGTTTCTGAATCCACCAGGTGGCTCTCTTTCCAGAGAGTGGAACTCACACTTTTTCTTCAAGGATCTGAATGCCTGTTGAGAGAAAGAGCGAGAGAGAAAGGGCCCTCCTCCCTTTTTTGCTGGGTACCCAATAACACTTGGTATTAACCTGGTGTTCTGGGCTTGAGGGCTGTAAAAGAGCTGACATCAGTGTACGGACCATTTCCAGCATGCTGTAATGGCCACTTTTTACCCAGTTATGTTCTGAGGTACGCAGCATTACGTATCTTTTAATGAAGGCTGAATGTTAATGTCTTTGTCAACACACTATTTTCTAATGCAGTGATGTGATGGTGAATGGGGGGTGATGCAATAAAATATACATTTAAAAAAGTAATAAAATCTTTGATGATGTACTGCTAAGCTGTACTGCATGTGGGCAACACTACATTTATTACATTGTTGTAGTATATTACTTACAAGCTTTGCATGGCAGAAATTTGGCATGAAGACCTACATCAACATAGCTATCTTGTGATAAATAATTAGAATTCATGCACATGCAGGTCTCCAATGCATGCAGAGAATAGACATTTTTTCATGACTTTTGCACAGTAGAAGTGGATTTCCTACCCATCTTGGCATACCAAATATTATACAGTACAGTGTGTCTCTGGATGATGCATGCTTATCGGCATATAGTAATGTAATTGTCTCAGTTCTGCTTTGTGTAGTGTTTTCCTTTTGCTCCACTGTTATGATCCAGTGCAGCTAGAGAGCTATGTGGTGGAGCACCGACGTTGTGTATTTGTAGAGGGAACTCCAACCAAAGTGAACATGTTGCTCCGAAATATTTTCCAACATCTGCCGACCATCAGGATGTCTGCTTTCTGAGCCACTACGGCATTCCTGATCCATTCCTTCTCACCTGGATCAAAACCTTTGTGCATATATATCACTTTTCCCCCCAAAGGGGAGCTGATGTTGACTGTGCTCAGGGGTGCATGGACTTAGCAGTCCAGTACAGGATGGGCTGTAGATTTTCTTGGAAGAGGAGACATCTTTGGGCCAAGCCCACACCTTCATTATCCACATACCACTGAGCTCCTCTCTCTCTCTCTCTCTCTCTCTCTCTCTCTCTCTCTCTCTCTCTCTCTCTCTCCCGCTTTCTCTCTTTATCTGTTTCTCTTGAGTTCACACGCACACACACACACACAAACACACTTCTGTGATCAATTACATTGATATAGACTCTTACTAGAAAGCATATGTGAGTGATGGGGGAAACATCAGATCACATTCCAAGGACTCATTTCAATTGGAATTACTGTCCCCATTAGTTATCTCTGCCTTGATTCTTCCGTGCCTGTGAACAAGCCTCTCAAAACCCAAGAGGCTACAATGGCTGGAAGGAAAAAAATGGCACTCAGTAGAAACAGTTCTCTTAGCAAGCCTTGCCAGTCCCATTTGGAAAAGCACTCAAGATTCTTGGCATAGCTCCAAGGCTGATTGTCATTGTTGAGCTTTTGATCATTTTGTTAATAGAATTAGTTGAGTATGTGGCTTAGGCTTGTCCTCACTGTTAGCCACCCTTTGAGAGTCCACAATGACATTCCATTCCACACAAACCCTCTCTTTTCCGGAAGCACTCTGTTATATAATATGACTGACCTATCCAGGCCTCTCATTCCAATTGCTCCCATTCTGTTTCCTTCATTTCCCCCAAAGAAGACAAGCTATGTTGATCCACATAGTTTAAGATTTTGTGTTTGTATTGGAGTTGAATCTTATGTCATGAAAAGATCATTTGACTTGAATTATGAATTGTCAGAAAGTGGCAAAAAGACAACAAAAAATTCCAGTTTTCATAAATAAATCATTTTTATTTGTTACATATAAAATTAAATCATTTTACAATTTATTCCAGTATGACAATATCCAAATAAAGTAGCTACATTTTAGATAAATAATATTAACAATAATAAAACATTCATTCAATCTTTAACTTGTCTCGTCTTGATGTACTTATGGAGTTGGAATTCAATAGCTGCCGTAAAATGCGAACATGATGGTTCACACTTGGAAGGAATGTTCCCACAGACTTGTTGAACAAGTAAGCAGTGGTGACTTTCTGGGATAAAACTCGCAATTTACTAATTTAAGTTACATATGTGCATATATATAAAAGTAGATATATACACACACAAGTCTACAGGAGTCCTATCTCGCATTTATGAATCAAAATATACACAGCATATTGATATCAACAACTACATTGTACATGTTTCGTTAATTACAAGTTGCTCCATAACGAAGCTACTGAATAATGCTCCCATAAATGAAGCAATACTTTCAAGTTGAAAGCTATCACGCTGACTGAGTTGCAGCAAACAGTGCACTTCTTCAAAGTCCCCATGAAGCAAGTCTATAGTTCCATGGAAATCCATTTACAACAGGAAATGGTAGTTGATTGGTGGATGGGCAGATAAAGGACTGTGTGTCGAACTGTCACTGACTGGCTTGCATGACATACTAGCAGATGCATTGCTAGTTTTGTCATGTTTCTTGATTTTGTATGTCTTTTTTCTTCTTCTCTAGTAAGGGCTTTTTCTGCAGGAACTTAGTCTCTGAACTTGTGGATGTCATTGAAGAGTCTGTAGAAGGGATAGGATGCTTCATTGGAATGGGGACAGTTGAAGGTGCACTTGCAGGTCTCGATCATCATGACATTCTTGTTGAAGGTCTCGCCATCCTCACAGCGGAACTTGACCCGAATGGTGCGGGTCTGCTGGGGGCTGCAGCAGCGGCCATCCACGCAGGATCCACAGTACTTGGGTCGGTACTTCTTGAGGCTGGAGCAGCCAGCATAGGTGAATTTGACTGCTTGAGAGGACTTCTTTGTCCTGTTGCACTTCTTGCCTTTCTGTTAACAGAAAAAAATAGAAAAAAGCAACATTAGTTAAGACCTAGTGACCAAAACCTTTTAATGTACATGTATTTGTGTGAACAGGTCCATTTTGCAGGTCATACTACATTTGGAGTTTATATTTACCTTAAGACTGGAGTATGGAGACTGGGTGCATGGGCGAAGTTCGCAGATGCGGCTTTCTTTGACCAGCTTGCATTCACTGTTGTCATTGGTCACTCTGGTTGAAATGCCAGTCCCGCATGTCTTGGAGCACTGTGACCAAGCAGTGGTCTGAACGATGCACTTCTGGCTCTCAAACAGGTGTGTCTGAGCAGGTGGGCTGAATGCTGTAATTCAATGAAAACATTATTTAGCCATCCCATATTCAGTAAAGTAGTTAATGAAGGAAAATCCATTGGGCTTAACTGCAAGGTTGCAATGCAAAGTAGACTACTTACCAGGAAGGGACTTGAGTCCACCCTTGAAGATGGTGATGAGTTCATTCCTGTTGGTGAGATCACTCTCAGACTCGTCAGTGGTGGTGTCCTTGCCAAAGAGCTTGTCCATTGGATTCATCTCTTTGTCGTCATCGCAGACCCACTCTTCACAGCACTGTCCTGGCACCTTCACCAGCCTGGGGTTGGCACATCCCAGGTTGGGCAGGGACAGCTCCTGTGGACACAGTGGGATGCAGCCCACTGCACCATCGATGCATGTGCATTGGTGCTTGCAGTTGGGTTGAAAGCTTTCACCATTTTGGTAAATCCTGCTGTTGTACTCGCAGGGTCTTCCCTCAGACTTTGCTGTTAGAAGAAACGGGAAAAGAGAGAAAGAGGCTGTTATTGTTGGTTCAGTGTTGCTGGTTGACACACTTTTTATGAGGTAAATCCACTTCAAGAGCAAAATTTGCTTCTCAGCCTGTTGCTTTTCCAAAGCCTGCTTTACTTCAAAGTTCAGTATTATATCACTTGAGAGTTCAAAATTCTCATGCCTTCTCTGTCTCTGTCTCTCAGGCAGAGTTAAATAAAATTATGGATAGTCCATACAATACCATACATTCCTAAGAGCCCACCTCCCCATCCTACATGTGTTTCTCATTCAGGCTTTTTTATTGCAATAATGAGAAACATACCTCGGCAGATGCCTCTGATTGCCCCGAAGCTGGCCCCGTAGTTGCACTCAAGCCCCTTGGTGTGGTCGCATGGTTCCGATACGCTGCAGTCTTCGTTGAGCTGTTTGGCGCAGACCTTGCAACACCCGCAGCCGTCTGAGACGAGGCTGACTCCTGGTGCGCACTTTGGCAACTCCAGCGTGCACTCCAGCGGGCATTCCGATGGACAGGACACTGAGAGGACCTGAACGAATAGGCAACTCCAATTTAACGACATGCCTTTGAGCCACCGAAATCCTTAGCCTACACACATTACAACTTCACATCACGTGCTTCGAGTTTCTTTTTTATAAAGTTTATCATTAACCACTTAAGAAATATGACTCGGTGCTATTCAACAACATACTATTAGTATCCTATCCAACATCAGTGATATTTGTTTTCTTTTTTAAATTAAGATCCTTAACATTTTTACATTTAAAAGATGTGGAAAGTAACTTACCACGTTGAAGCTCCCAATGAGGATCAAAGCAACAGATAATACGAACATCTTCGCAATGTTTCCAGGTGTAGTAGCGTATAGTCAAAAAGAGGAAAGCTTTGCTTATTCCCTCGTTTTAGGACTGTAGTCTCCGTTGATGTTGGCTACTGAGTACGTCTGTAGAGAGTCTTAGATTGCGGCAGCGTTTGTTTTCTTGTCTCTGTAGGAGAAGCCGAGGTATAACTCTGTCTGTGGTAGCAGTTGCAGTCTGCTGAAGGAGAGTTCCTCCCCTCTTTTATACTGTAGTGAAAGCTGACGTCGTTATTGGCTTATTGCTGAACTGTTCCAAAACTATGTGTGGAATGTTTCTTGGCGCGTTTTCCATCCAAGCTAAGCACCACCCTGTCTAACTTTTTTTCTTAAATGAATTTTCCCTTCTCTCAGAACACATTTTCTACTTTAGTTTGTCCTCTTTGGTCTTCTATTCTCCACGTCTTTCTTTGCTTTTGATTTTTAGATATCTTAACACAAACCAATGCAACCGGCGATAGCCCACGTTTACAGCGCGATTTACGCATATTCAGATGTTTCGTTCCACTTCTTACTAAAACATTTTCTTTTAACCGATTTTGGTTGATTTTGGACAGCAGTTATACTTTGTTAAAATGTGTTCTTAAACAATGTCCTGGGTACTTAACAATAGTAATGTCAACTAAATGTCATAATGAACTAACGGTATAATTTCATGTAAACATAGCGACTCATGTCAGTGAAGCATCCATTCATTGCGTCAGTGGGTTATTAAAGACAATTGGCGTCTGCTTTGAAGTGCCCTACCACATGCCCGCCTCTAAAGTTAGTCTGTATGTCATGCATCGAGTGGTACGTATCCTGGAATGGATTCTTTACCAGTTCCACAAACGTCTTACTAACGGCAAGATAGAATGAGATGCCAAAGGACATGTGTTATTTGTTTGTTTTCCTACTGTCTTCGTACCCAGTGGAATGGGTGGGCTACCTGTGTTTCAGAATATAGTGTACATCTGAATAACGTTTGAAAATCCCGAGTAAAGTTTACGGCTTCTATTTTTGGCTCGCTATGCCCCTTTATTCTCTTGCGCTAAGCAATTCCAGATGGAAAGCAGACTCCAGACGTAACAATATTGCCATATTTGGTATGGCAGTAGCCTGCATTATTAACATATTTCTACCTCAGTTAGCCAACCGCAAAGCATTCCTGACAGCTTAAAGGGTTGTTAAATATGTTCTCCATACAGGAAATGCCTGTGCGTTCCTTTTGGTTAATTTACTTTTCACGCAATCTGTCCATCACTTTGAGGAAAAAAAACGATCTAGTTTCAATGTAAGATTTTGGTTGGGGAGAAAATTGCAAGGTAGTTTAGTCTACTTTTCACGGGGGTTCAAATAAGTAACATTCCATCGATATTCGAAATC
>JAVQKI010057881.1:0-11262 GCA_036025975.1 Nematalosa erebi
ATATTTTGATTATATATGATATTTCAAAAACATGCCCAACCAAACAGTTGAGATGACTGTAAAGGGTAATATATGGAAATGAATGGCCATGAATGGGCTGCTATTTGAAATATTAAAAATAAATAGAAATTGGTTATTAAACTCCACAGTTGGGTACATAAGGTCCCGAAAATGCCTACCACTCCCCAAGAAAGTTCACTTAAGCACTGAAAGGTAAGGTAGGCAATATCTAATATTGTAATGGTTTTCTATGAGGCGATTCTCGTTTCCACAAAGACACATGTTTTCATACTCATAAGCATACTAATTTTCATGTATCCTGGTTTCTGCATATGTTTAGCCATTTAAGACTTCTTCAGCCACTGACATTTCAAAATTTGGCCTAGCCTGTCTTTTGGTGACTGGGCATAAAGGTACCAGCAGATTGCAATAGGATCATTCTGGTGTTAACTAGGAGTGCATTAGAAAGTAGATAATTTTGGTGAAAAAGCAGTGAAGTGCACGTTGCAATATGGTGTTTGGCCCAAATAAGCATGTATATAAATTTGAGTGTTATATCTGATGGTTTTATATGTTCGCAATTTTACATGTTTCCTACATGTTCCAATGAATGTGGCTTAAATGCACACTAGAGAGGGAGAAAATCAGCTGATTTGTAATCAGTCTATGTGGACTTGAAACAATTACTTATTCACATACTCAATCAGATTTGAAAGAGCTCCTCTTTTCCACACAACATAGAACAGTCCATATCAGATTCTACTGCCGAAAATTCACATCCTATTAGGTCAGTTCAACTGTTTGAAGAGGTGTGTAAATTGAAAATGGGGGGTGGGGGGTGGTCAAAAAAAATATTTGTATTACTAGAGCTTACTAGAGCTGAACATACATTTATGTTATTAGAGTCTCTGTGCCACACTGCTCTTTTATTGTGGTAAAACGCATCATGGTTTGAGTTCTTTAATTGTCAGACATTGTTTGTGGGTGCGCGGAAGTTGGCGAAGTTCAGATTGCCTCTGATCCTCTGCCACCATTCCAGAGGCTATGGCGCTTCAGTGTTGCCATGGACACAGCATTTAACCATCAAAAAGAGCAAGCAAGAACATTCCCTGTCCACTATAACCACACACGCACACACACACAAATACATACATATTGTACACATACCCACCCATAACCCTCCTCCACCCGCCCAAACACACATAGACTGTCTAAATGAGGATGGGACTTGAAAGACTACACTTTAGTCTAGACAAAGGTGCCTTCACTCTTTGCTGGCAGACAACATCCTGCAGACCCCCCCCCACCCCCAAACACACACAGACACACACACTCAACGCAACCCCACACCACTCCCTCTAACCCTGCCAGGCCCCTGACGTCACCCCACAGGCGATGCCTTAAATCTAACCCTCCTGTCACTATAACCCTCCAAACCCCCACTGTTGCCCCACTTCAGGGCCCCCCTTAAAAACGGATGTCCTGTGCCCGTGACTGTGCCCCCTCATAACCCTGGGGGACGGCATAAGGCCCGCTTTGAGCCGTGTGCGACAGCTGGAGAGAAGAGGAGGCCGCGGTACAGGGCAGGCATGAAAAGGGAGATTGTTGGGGAATGCCATGTGGAAATTATGCAGATCGTCCGCAGACAAGGGAAGGGTTGAGCGAGAGAATGGAGAGAGGAGGAGACGAAGGAGCGACATAACCAGAGGCTTGAGATTTTTTACAACTTCTGGAGGGGTGGAGGGGAGGAGGGTGGTGGCGTAAGGGCTTTGAGATATTCTTGGTGGATGGCTTTGATCTCCAAGACAAGCACACTGCCCCCCCTGCCCCCAGCCCTGCACTTGGCCCCATCACACTGACCTCGCTTTCTATGGATTTCCCTGTCAGTTTATTATCATCAACCACAAGTCCTAGGATGCAGACACACCACTCATTCATTATTGCCATCAGAGCCCCTGTTTCTCTGGCCTAGTTTAGCTCTTATGTAGGGTATCTAGAATTCATTGATGTACAGTATGCACTGAATGCCAGGCCACAGACAAACATCAGGGTAACCAGGGTGTAAAAAAATGTCATACTTGGCCCCTTTTGTGAGTATTTTGTGTGTGTGTGTGTGTGTGTATAAGTGTATAAGTGTATAAGTGCATAAGTGGTGTGCATCTTTTGGTTTTGTCTTGATGAGTTATACTGTAGCTGTGTGGTGTGATGTTAGCAATGTCTAACTCAGATATCCTAATGCTCCTCCCTGTCAAATCAAAACCCTTTCTTGTTAATACATGGCACATGGAACTCATTACAGTGGTGAGTTGTCACCAAGCTGTATCCTGCAGCCTCAAATCCTTTAACCCGCATTGTCTGTGAGAAATTTAACCACAACTACAAATACATGTTCAGAACAAAGATCTAAATGCCATATACTCCACATATAATGTTAGTTGCCCATTCACTCATAACTTCTTTCTAATCCTCTCTCACACACAAGTTGGATTTCCATCCAACTAGTTAATGTGCCTAATTCAAAGAAATCCTCAGTTGGAAATACCTGCAATTTTGCATCCCCTAATGTGAATATTAATTGAATTCGCTCAAGGCAGGTGATGTGAATTAGGCATAGTGCAATGAAAGTCGATGTAAACGGTTTAATTTGCGTATATTTACATTATCATGTTTCTGTCCATAGACGTCGATCCCACAGATGGTCAAAACACGTCAATTGATTTGGCTCATTACACAGTTGATGGTAACGAATATAAACGTGCATGTTCTAGAGCTTATTTTTTGTCATTGTGAATATGTTGAATGGAAACCCACATACTGAAACATTTACATTTAAGCATTTAGCAGATGCTTTTATACAAAGTGACTTACATTTGTACAACTGTCATTTGTTCAGCGCCTGTCTAGAGCTACTTTTGGTCAAGGATTCAAACCCACTACTTTCCAGACTACTAGCATGCTAGCCAGGTTCCTTAACCACTACGCTACCACCGCCCCACACACAGACATGAAACTGCATACTGCACTGTCGGTCCTTGACATATTGTGTGTGTGTGTGTGTGTGTGTTACACAGGCCGGCTAAAACTAACTGTACTCTCGGAGGACCGACTGCAGATGAAGTGGAGGGAGGCAGACGGACTGGTTCAGGGTTATAAGGTCCGAGTGCGTCCCATTTCAGGTAAGATATACCCACGTGGCCTGCAGAACTCTGGCTCGGCCATTCACCCAATGACAGATCTTCCTGGAGAATTCCTGCTAAATAGAAATCTATTGACTGCTGACCTGTCTCTGCACCTGGTTTTGGTGGGTCAGTTGTTGCTTGACAGCCAATTGCAAATTTCAACACCTTTGAGATCAGTCATTCATGGGAGAAGGTCGGTAGGTCATCTATGGAATGTTTATGACTCGGCAGAGGGAATCACTGACTAAGATGAGTCTGCTACACCTTCCTGTGATGACTGGCCCAATCCTTACACCTTTTTACTGCCTTTTTCAGACCTCATGTGTAGAATATGATTTAAGACCTTTTAAGCCTGTTTGTTGGTTGTTATTGTCTTTTTACTTAGCTTCAAGAGAACTTTTACTGATTTATGGTGGAGAGCTAAGTGTGCATGGCCCTCAGACCTCCTAATGTGATTAAAGGTTTCCAGCATTCACATTGACTTAGTTTGTGTATGCCAGAGCGGTCTTAGAGGTGAGGGAGATTAGGACATACACTACTGGAAATTATCCAGCAGCATTACGTCAGCCGTTGCCTCTACACGTTCATAGCGCCCTTTCAATCACCTAGAAAGCTATTTCTGCTGGAGGTTTGGCCTAACTCAATGCTGTACCATCTCATAGCCCTCTGAATGCCTGATCTTGACAGGAAGTGACGTTGTAGACGTTGAGATATGTATGCAGAATTGGCCAGCACAGGAATTGAGACTGTCTTAAAGAATTACTTGTGTGTTCTTATATACATGCTTTTCATGAGTGCCAACAAAAGTATGAACAAATTAGTTAAGTAAGCATGATGGTAGGGGTGATGTTGCTGATTATGGTGGGAAGGAACAGTTATACTTACCTTACATACATTTTATTTATTTTTTCTCTCTTTCCAATTCACTTTGTGTTGGTGCCAGTTTGGAACTATGACAAGCAACCCCTTGCAATTATCTGCAACCACCTGTGTTTACAACCTGTTCAATGTACCACACAGGAGTAGGAATAGTAAGGTAGAGAAGCAGAGGTTTGGTAAAAGCTGACTAAAATCTCTGAAGCGTTATGCATTTGTAGCACATTCTTTTTGCGTGGTGTCTGCGAGCGAGGTGGGCTGAAGGGTGTTACAGACTGACAATAATGTAATGGGGGAGAGATAGGCATCCAGCCAGCATGCCGCCACCTCCCACCCCCTCTCACACCCCACCTCATACCTTATCCTCAGTTCCTCCTCCTCTTTCTGCTTCCCCATATTCTCTCTCTCTCTCTCTCTCTCTCTCTCTCTCTCTCTCTCAGTCTCTCATTCTCTTCTCTTTGTATTTGTACTTTTCCTTTCCTCTGTTTTTCTACCTCTCTGGTTGTCTTCCTCTTTGTATCTGTCTCTCTTTCTATCCATGCCTTTCTGGACAGTTGTCTATATTTCTGTGCCAATCATCCTTTTTTCTCTCTCTGCCTCATCCCTGCTCATTGTCCTCCTCTTTTTTTCTCTTATCACCTTCTCCTCATCTTTCCCTCTACCAATCTTTCCTTTTTGCTCAGTCCAGACAGGCCTGTAGGAGGGTTGGGAAATTGCACACAGAAAAGCAAACATGAGCCAGGTCTTCCCTGCAGGTCTCAGGTAGGGGAGCAAGATAAAGGGGGGAAGGGAAAGACATAACTGTGGTTTGATGGAATGATGTGGAAAGAGGTGACGGCAAGGAACGGGAATGAAAACTCACAGAGGGGGCTGACTGGGATTGATCATCAGCCAGTATTTTGGTTTTAGACTTTATTTCATTCAGTGATATGTAGCAATTGCAGTTATAGTTTACTATATGCAAAACATCGCCAGACACGCAATCAGTCATTTATTTTCCAGTGTTAAATAGTTAAGTACAAAGTGCACTCTAGGGCTCTGCTACACCCAGTTCTTGTACTCATTCAGTCTCTACCTCCAGCCTTTTGTGATGCATGCTTGAACACCTGGACTGTATGTACATTTCACTTTTGCTTTGTGGAAGGGCATAAGCATGTCCCACTTCTCTGGAAGCACTGCAGTACGTGCTCATTGCTCCTTTGTCGAGAGTGCTTGGGAGTAGGATTTGGGTAACAAAGCATATAGGCTTGTCCAGGTGAACCCGACTCTTTCACTTCGCTCGGTTATTTTTTGTGCAGAGAGTCTGGACACTTTGTTTGAACTGAAACCTATTGGTCCTGCCTTCAAATACTACTCACTCATTGGATGCCAAGAAATGTAGTCAAGAAACCTTTGGATAGTACACTGACTAGTTATACAGCAAAATGCGGAGTTACTGGTTTGTATTCTAAAAAGTATCATTTGTTATTGTGACACAATATGTGGACGTAAATACTTATAGCCATATTTTTTTGTGTCATGTTTTTGATGTTGACCAACAGACGAAAGTGTTTACCAGACTATACCAACCACTGCAATGGTTGTGTCTCTAAAAGATGTTCTGACTATGTGTGTTTGTCCCTTTTGTGTTCAGATGATCCACAACCAGAGTTGATGCTGACCACCACAAAGGGCCGGGCTACTGTGGCGGGGCTGGACTCCAGACAGGAGTACCTCTTGCAGGTCCTCATGCTCAACGGCACTATGGAGAAACTAGTGGCCAAGAGACGCTTCACCAGTAAGGCACAAGGCATTTGGGGATGGGGGTGGGTAGGTGAAACAGGATACAATGACGAAGTGCTGGAAATGAAGAAATACTAGTACTGATGTTGGCAAGAAATGAGTGTTGCATGTATGTGTGACTAGGAAAAAAACCCAACTTTTTCCTTACTGAATGCAAATAAGCAAATAAGAGAAGTGAGACTGAACCAACACCGCTTCAGTAGACAGAGCAGTCCGCAGCAGCACTGACGACAAAAGATCAAACAAGGACAATCACTTTGAGTCAGCATTGAGTCTTGTCATCTTACACATGCTGCAGAATTTTTTGCAGAAACAGTCAGTAACAGTATTCCACTCCACAGTTTGTCATACTGAAGACAGTATTCACAGATTACTTTTGGAGGCCTATGCTTGAAAAGTCGAAAAAAAAAAAAAGATTCTTTGGAATGCTTACATTACTAAAGCTGCCTTCTTACTGTGTCAAAATGGAGCTGAAGGATGGGATCACTCAGAGGAGATAAGAGCTGGAGAGAGACAGAGAGACATCAGCCACCAACTGGCGTTTCAACAGTCAGCATTCAGAGGAAATCATGGGACTCACAAAAACGAAGCAATTGTTTTGCTGGGTTTTTTTTTTGTCTTTAATAAGAG
Organism: Nematalosa erebi; assembly: GCA_036025975.1. NCBI lineage: Eukaryota > Metazoa > Chordata > Actinopteri > Clupeiformes > Clupeidae > Nematalosa > Nematalosa erebi. Next base: position 6,468 of record JAVQKI010057881.1, read on the forward strand.
ATTTATATTTTTGTCACAGTTTTTTGGCACACCTGTGTGTGTGTGTGTGTGTGTGTGTGTGTGTGTGTGTGTGTGTGTGTGTGTGTGTGTGTGTGTGTGTGAAAACTGGCTCATTAGTAAAAATAACAACAAAGTATTGGATTCACTACAATGTTTTTTTGCGTATGGTCAGGTGAAATGGAGGGTAGTAAACACCTTGCTACCTTGTAAACACCTATGGCTCTACATTTCAAGCATGAGCTCTTGTGAGACGTTTTATTACTCGTTTTTATTTTCAAAAGACCTGGGTAACAGTGGTTCATAGAAATGTCAAAAGTGCTGGCCGTGGGGCCTTGACAATTAGCTCTATTAGGAGGGCGGATTCCTGAGGAATGACAAGCCGAGGCTCAGTATGACAGTCAATTGGGAAGGGAAACACCGGAGAGGGTCTTGTGTCATTACAAGACCAGAGGAATGTTCTGGAATGTCTTTGCAGGTGTCAAAAAAGCACATCAGCACCTTCAAAGAGACACAGTCACAGCATAATTGTTGGGCAAAATCTAGCAGTTTGTCTTAGTCCTATTTGTTTTCTGAAGGGCCTGTTTAGTTTATTGACTACTTTTACGTCTGTATTTGATAAATAAATACAAAAATCTTTAAAAAAAAACACCCATTGGTGTATATTTTGTATCCCTTTTAAAATACTGTTCACATAGTTGTGAAGAATTGTGTCTGTTTAAGGTTGTGAGTAGGTTACTGTGTTAAGTCGCGTATGTGTCTAGACTTGTTGGACTGTTGGCCGGAAGAGCATCTGTGGCTGGAGGGATTGTTCAATTGTCAGAGGGCTGGCTGCTGATGTGCCTGTAGCAGTTGGATGGAAAATTCACCTTTTCCTTGATTATCTCAGAGCTGCGAGTCATGAAGTGGCTCATTTTGACAGTATACACCTTTTGTATCTTCTGCTGTGGCAAAAATACAACACATTCACCTAGTTTATACATTAATTGAGTTTTTTATAGACTTTGCTATTGCTCTGAAATAATGAAGGGTACTATAATATAGCACCATTGTTCAGTGTTAGATGGTCCCTGCAGGCTTCTGTAACCAGACATGCTTCAGGCAAAGCTAGGTGAAAGCAACATGACATGAGGGGGAATGGCTTTGGAAAGGAGTATTGTCATGGTTTCAATTTTAATTTGGCCACAGGCACAAGGCTGAAGCAAACGGAAGAAAAAAATATATACTGTATGTGTGGCGTGTTTGTCACATGCTAAATTAAGAATTCACCCTGCTCCACCAGGCCATTTTCTAAGGAGATAACTGACAAATGAAATCTCTTACAGCGAATGAATGGAATGTTTACTCCTCTTGTCAAATTGTAGATAAATAAGTGAATAAATAATTCAGCTGGACCAAACATAAATTCTCCTCTCTTCCCTCCTCTTCTCTTCTCCTCTCTTCTTTCTGGGGTCCCCATTCTCTCCACCGTATCTCCTTATCCTGTCCTATAGTTGATGGGCTGCGGGAGGATGAGATGATTCGCAGTGGGAACCGTGAGCAGAAGAAGAAGGCCCTGGCTGCTGGTTCAGGCTCAGGAGAGATGGATGATGTTGCAGAGGTGCTGACAGCCCTGCCCACAGTAGTTTACCAGGAACCCACCACTTTAGGTAGCCGAAATTTCTCTCTCTTTCTCTATCTCTCTCTTTCTCTCTCTCTCTCTTTCTTTCTCTCTCTCCCTCTAAGTCTTACTCCCTCTCTCTGTTTCATTGTCTCAATATATGCCTTTTATGTTTGTTTCGTTTTCATTCTGTAGCTCTCTGATGCACTTCCCTCTTCTCAGTGTGCCGGCAACCTTACATAAGTAAATGTATGAAACCATAGAAAGCTCAGGGAGGCTACAGTATTTTTTTGACAGGCTCTCTAACTTCTCCGACATCAATGCTATTGTCTGAAGTTAAGCTCATAACACATTTTTCTTAATTGCTTTGATACAGCCATCACTCAGAATCCACATTTTCAAATCAGTTAAAGTGAAGGCCTAAACAGAAACTAAACAGAAGCAAATTCACACATTTATTTTCGCAAAAAGCTCTAGCTTTGAAAACTGTTTGAAATATGTGTGAAACCAATGAAAACAGGTTAATACAATTGAAAGTGCTGGTTTCTGCCGAGCTAAGAAGGTGAGAATGAAGATTAAGTGGATCCCAGTGTCTTTAAGTGCGTGTTATCAATCAAGAAAACCTGAAATGAACTTATAATGATGACGGATGCAATGACCTTTTCTGCCTTTAGCTACACCTCCAGCCCCCACCACAGCGACAAGCCCTGCGCCCACGGAGCCCCCCACTACGACAGAGGAGGAGGCAGAGGCTGTGACTATGGCTGCCACGGAAAAGACACCCAGAGAGAGAAAGAAAAAGAAGAAGGATAGGAATCGCTCAAGAACCGACGAAAGCAGTGTTGATCAGGCAACAGGTCGGGCTGAACCAGCAGAGGAAAGCAGCAGCAGAGACAAACCTCGCAACATACCCTCGCCATCTGTCACAGGTAACACCACAACCCCCCAATATCATACATGCATACATATATACACCACCCATACCGATTTTTCGATTTTTCAAAAACACACAGAAGTCTGCTTCCTTTTCAAATGGAGCCAATTAATGGTACCAGGTGTGATGATGATGTGTGTGTGTGTTGGGGGGGGGGACTTCCTCTGTGTGTGTGTGTGTGTGTGTGTTTGTGTGTGTGAGTGTGTGTGTGTGTGTGTGTGTTGCGACGTTGTGACTGCTGTAGGGATGGTAATGACTAGTCTCTGCAGAGTAAGGTGTTCGTGGTTTTTAAGTGGGGGAAGTATGTGGGGCAGTGTGTGTCTACGTGTGTGTGTGTGTGTTGCATTCATAGGAAGTTTAATGACAGAGTTATAGAGAGAATGCTGAAATGGGCCCCCTGTATGCCTCAAGGGCATAAGGGCTTTCTCCCTTTTTTCCTCCCAACCACAATCACACACACACACACACACACACACACACACACACACACACACACACACACTCTCTCAACAACATGCACACAGTTGTGATGTTGAAGCATGTTGCAGCAGTTCACTAATATGCTCTCATGGTTTGTACTGCCTTTCTTCTACCTTTTTTGTATTTCTGTACTTTTCATTGCTTTTGTTTACTTTTGTCTCTAGTTCCTTATGATGCTCAGGTAACTGTAATTTGTAGGCACTACTACTACTACTGCTATTACTACTGCTACTACTACAGATGATTAGGACAAAGATGTTGAGGACGGGGGAGCGGTGTGTTTTATGATGATGATGATGATGATGATGATGATGATGACTGTCATGATGCTACTCCAGTGGGGGCCACTAGCGGGACATTTGAGTGTGGCCCAGCGACACAGGCAGACGTGGTACTGCTGGTGGATGGCTCCTGGAGCATCGGCCGCACCAACTTCAGACGTGTGCGGGACTTCTTGGAGGCCGTGGTCACCCCCTTCAACATCGGCCCAGACAGAGTACAGATAGGTGAGGAGGAGACAGAAATAGGGGGAGACGCTCCCACACCGCCCAACTGATCAGTCTTTACAGACTCTTTCAATTGTTGTGTTTTACATAATACATACATACTGCACATTAACAATTTTAGGCACCAATTTTTTTTTTTGCTGTGTTGCAAATGACGAATAGTTGTTGTGGTAATCACTTTTCATGTAGTAACAGTGCAGACTTTCAAGTTAAGATGTATTTATATACCACATTATCATACACACCTGTCATTCATTGTGCTTTACAGATTGTAGTTAAAGCCTGCACAACACTGGGAGCAGGACCAAAAACACACACATATATACTGTGTGTGTATATATATATACATATAAGAAAAAAGGCAGCTTCAACCAGGTTTATGCTCCATCTTTTTTTTTATTAAAACCGTGATGTTTTGGGTCATTGACCCAGGGGAAGGGTAGATGACCCGAAATGTCACTGTTTAAAGAGGGAGAATAAACCTGGTTAAAGCAGCCTTTTTCCAATTCAATGTGCTTCTCACTAAGCACCAGCACAGGAGAAAAAATGAAAAAATAAGAGTAAACAAATAAGAAAGGTCAAGAAATATCATTTAAAAAAATATAATAAGTACAGTATTAAAAGACACGAAAGAATAATCAGATCATTAAAAGTTTCTCTGTAATCATTCTGTTCCCAAAGCTGAGAGGAGATCCCAGATGTACCATCATTCCTTTTTCCCATAATAATTATGTCACCCAATAGTAATTCTTGTAATAAGGTTTCTGTCCTATTTTATCATGGTGCTGTTTCCCCATATTCATGCTGTACCTCTCGGTGCAGTACTTGCATACACCAATTTCCCTGGACTGCTTCTCTTCTCTGTGGCGTCTTTACAATGCTATTAGCATAAAACAGCATCATATCCCCTCAGCATATGCCTGCAGTTTTGGTTTTGCCATATCCTCTCAGAAAACTCAATTACTACTACAAAACTAAACTCTGTTGATCATAACTGTACCTCATCTCCACTTGCCTTTGGCTACATATAAGTTTTTCTAATTGACCTTTGCCATTAGGTTTTAAGTTTTGGGTAAAACAGTCAAATGTGATTGACACCAGAAGATGTAAAACTATCCAAATTCAAAGCTGTTAAACTGTCAAAAATCATAGGGGTGGAGTTGACAAAAATCAAAAGATGTAAAACTGTCAAAAGGGCTGGTAAAGGTGGAATGGTTCAAAGAAACATGTTATGTTTCTGTCTATGTTTATTTGTGCTTGGAAGACCCTTTTATCCAA
>JAVQKI010058119.1:0-12827 GCA_036025975.1 Nematalosa erebi
TTAAAATACTCGTCTGTTCAGCTCCATCCACCTATTCATTGGGAAAAGTTAACTCTTGTTTACATTAACGATAATACAATTAAGCTAGTGTTCTACCAAACAGTTAACTTTGCCTGACGCTGCTCATTAGTAATTCGAACATTTATTAGACATAAAGGTACCTCGCTTTCAGAGTTTGGGTTATCATCTGCGACTAACAGAAGTTAGCTACCTAGCTGGAATCGACGATAAACCTTTTATAAAGTCTATGCGATAAACCCATCATTAGCTAACATTAGCTGCTTATGACGGGTTACGTTCAGGTTACGTTACGCTATTCCTGGCTTAACGTTATTTCTTGTTCTTGACAAACATGTTAATTACCGTAAAACTGGACAATATTTACAGTGGTTTTACACAAGTCTCTCTCGTTTTACTCCAGGAAGAATTACCGCACAGACGTTCACGCAACGTTAACCAAAAATATTGGCTGGATGAGTGCGCCTTTGGTCGCTAACTAGAGTTAGCTAGCTGACAGATGACCGGTCTCACGAGGAGGGTGGCGGCGAATGCAACACTGTTAGCAAAATCGACATCATATTCCGTCGCGTAATGCGTCGAATATTTTGAAACCTCATCGTGACAGTTATGTTCATATCTCAGAAAACCTCACATACAATCAGATCTGCGGTGTCAATTCCACAAAATGGGGTCTTAAAGCGTTACGCACCGCCATTTTGTGACAGTCTGTGCGGCGCTCAAAGGGGGTACGTGTAATGGTTGAATGTAGTAACCCCGTCAAGTAGCTAGATATCCGCCTGGCAGTTATAAAAAGGGATCATGGGCAATTTCAATTAATCCTTGTAAACACACTTTACTCCCCCGGTCTTATAAGTTTGAAAGATGAGTACGCTTATGTAGGCCTATTTTTCTTACAAGTACGCAAAGCACTATGTAGCAACATTTGGCACATGTCTTCTTTTCGGCTCTCAATACGCTACTGACACTATAATAAGTTATGGATGTCCATGTCACACAGCCAAGGGCTAGCCAGGGCTGTTTTCGTTTTCATGTATTAAAAGTCTACAAGTGTTTTCTTAAAAGCATAAACTCTAAAATGCAGTTGTAATTGGTTTTAAAAAATGCAACTTCTTATAAGCAACTGGTTATGACTACTCCATTTACAATCAATAACCTAATGTATTATCTAATTTTAAGACAGTACCTCATTCATTTGTTACTTTCTTAAATTGGTAATAATTTCAAAATAATTACTTTCTTCGTGCACTAATTTGATTCTCCGTTAGCTGTATTCAGACAAATGTAAGTGTTGCATGTTGCTTGTTTTAAATTACTTGCACATGGCTGAATAATCACATTAGCTGCGAACTGAAGTAAAACTCCAACACCCATCTAACAGGAGTGACACAAATTTGTTCAACGGTTTTTGTGAACTCATGTCTTGGGGGTTCCCCTCCCCCATCGGCCTTCATTACTCTGTTCAATGGGTCTCGGAAGTTTCAGATGAGCCCTAAAAAAGAAAACACTGTCTATTGTTCCAATAAACCGCTTTGGACAGTGCAATACCGTTGTTTCTAGTAGAGGGCGCTGCGTAGCATCGAGGGCTCACGGCCTCGGATCTTTTTGTCTGAGAACTGGATCCCGCTGCCGCTTTACAGTGTGTGCGATTGCTTGGAGCCGCGTCTGTATCACACTGTCAAACCACTCCAAACGAACACAATTGCAGCCAATACAATTTATTTAACATCTAGTACCATGACAATTTTTGTTAGTCGGTATAATCGATCGATATTGTTATTGTTTATTTGAACTTAGTAGAGGGTGAATCGGCTTGTTTTCTGTGTAGCTGTATCAGTCTTTATTAGCGAGCTGGCGCTCTTCTTTCTATTAGCTATTTCTTTAACTTTTTTAAACACTCAGCCTCGCGAATGACTGAGCGCCGGCGGAGTATGGGATCCTTGGTGTCTTAGGAAGCGAATGAGTGGGGTTTTAACCGTTTTTAAGGATCTAAACGATGGCAAATTCGACGGGAAAAAATCTACCTGATCAGCGAAGGAAAGGACTGGCTTTCCTGGACGAGCTGCGGCAATTTCACCAAAGCAGAGGGTAAGAGAGGGGTGGATTTATATCTTAAAATTTAACTTTAAACCGTGATCACATTAACATGTAAGTGGTTTTAGACTCTTAAGAAGACATTCCTATATGTATATATCTGTTTTACTTTTCAGATCGCCGTTCAAGAAGATCCCAATCGTGGGTGGCAAAGAGCTGGATCTTAATGCTCTCTATATCAGAGTCGTTTCGTTAGGTGGATTTGCTAAGGTGAGTGGAACCAAAAGTGGATTTTCGCACTCTAGGACTCGGTGTTGCCTCTTCTGCACTTCAAGAAAACTGTGCGTTTTGATACCCCGTGGCTGTTTCCAATTCTTCACCGTATGTTGTAGGTACGAGGATGGCCTTCTGTTCGCTTGCCATTTCAGTGCAATGTGGTAGCTGGTGTTGAGTGCGGTTTGAATTGAAAGTCCGGACGTTAGCGACTGAGCACTACTCGGAGTCTGAGTGCAGTTTGAGCAACTCAAAATTAGCGGGCACGTTTAACATCGATTATCGGCACAGAGCATGGGCTAGGAAATACTCCTCGCCGCGGATGATGGCTTTTTCGTAGATTAGGCGATAACTCTCTGGAAAGCTAACGTTAGTAATTCGCCATAGCCATCTTTGGCTTCATGGCTGAAGAGTAAATGTAGGCCTCGCACAGGCCTATTATTGAATACAGCAAACACTCCAAACGACCCCAACGAGGCAAGTCGCTACCTAACATATTGATTGCCTCGTGTTTTGGAGCGCTTATTCGTAATATGCTGCTTCGGTTTCAGATCAGCTCACTTGCTGGTTTAGCCCTAAAGTAATGTTAGCAAGAGTGCTAGCATTAGTTAGCTAGCTACCCAATTCAAACACTATAGCCTGCGTAGCAAGCATGCACACATGAAAACACTGTTGGGATGTATTTTGTTGTGAACTTGTTCATCACTCCCGCAGATACAATGACTCGCTTAATTAATTTTCGTTTTAATTTTATTCATCATATTGTCTTTTTTTAGGTATCTGATAAAAACCAGTGGACTGAACTTGGCGAAGAGTTCAATTTTCCAAGGAGTTGTTCCAATGCTGCTTTTGTTTTAAAACAGTACTACCTTCGGTAAGTCTTACTCCCTTCCACTCCACCGTGCTGCAACTCCGCTACATGTGGCAAATGTTTACAAAGTAGCCGATGCCGCTTGTAGTAAGGATGTGGTAAGCATGTAACGTATTCTTTGGACAGGCCGTAGAAGAACATATGTCATATTGTTTTTGATGTGGTCGTCCCTGTCTTAATGCCTATGTTAATATTAGTCGGCATATGGTAGATGTCTGATTACCATGTCATCTAATAATGTCTCCTTAATGGCTTAATTAGTAGATACATCCATGGACACGTTTCTTGCTCACTTTTTCCGGCATCTTGTCTTATTCATAACTTATTCGAGTTTTGACTGTGGCATAATGTATGTAGGGGATATATGATGGTCCTGAACAGTTTATGCTCTCATCTTTAACAGTTAGTGACTTGTATGTCTGGCTTCATGGCCTTTGGAGGGGGTAGTACTGCCTGTGTAATCTGCACAGGACCTGCTTCTTGCCCAAAGCAATTTTTCCCTCCAGAATGATTTAGTCTGACCTGGCATGATAGTGTGGCTGCCTGAGCACCATGAGAATTCTCTCCAACTTCAGTCAGAACATGGCATTAATCAGTGACACTGCTGGTTAGTAATTGGAATGTGTACTTTTGTTGCAGTCTGGGGTGGAATTAATGGCTCAGTATCGTTTGAAAGTGGTTCAGTGTTAAATATCAGGGTTTCTTGAAATATCTTGTATTGTACTCTTGACGTAATCCAGTGATTCATTGCTGTGGCTGGATGCATTCAGCAGATGCTTAAGTAGTAAAATTTGCTCATTGCCTTGGCTCTATTTATTCAGCAGCTAATTTATTCAAAGGCACAGTGTTTGGAGATATACATTTTCTCTGTCCTTGCCCTCTCTGTGTTTTCCTGAACATCCCTTGGATGCGAATAACAGAGAGCCTCAACCATAGACTTGTGTTGTCATTGTGCACAGAATGGGAGGATTAATCCTAAACAAAACTTGTGAGCGGAATCAATCTCAACATAAGCACAGCTTTATTGCATTGTAATTGCTGTGTCAGAGTCTAAGGTTTGACAGTCCTCTCTGAGGAGGTCTGTTAGTGAGGGTGTGCATGGTCGACGGTGACTTAAAGACATCCAGGTTGTAGCAGCACGGTGATCTAAAATTTTTTCATTCTCGCCTCAGTAAATGAGGGATGCTTCCAGCTGCATTATTGACTGTTTGAGTAATTTGTATAAGCCAGTGTCACAGTGATGGTTGATTTTTGTTCTGCCCTTAATTGCTGACACTGGGGTGAGCTTATGAAGGTTAGTAAGATATGCCAAAGGAAGTGGAACTGTGTTTTGGCGGGCCTCGTATTCCCGGGCTGGCTCATGAGACGCGCTTCTTGACCCGCTCACCCTGCAGACAGAGGTCCTTAAATAACATGCCTCTGTGGCTGGCACTCGCCAACCTGTGTGTCCCTGCTAGTGCCTCTTGTCCTGACAGATGATGATGGTGGGAAAAGACCAGCTCAATTACACAGCAACATTGGAGAGTACAAGCCTCATGAATCTGAGGGAACAGTTAGCTGTGGGCTTGCTTGACTATGCTGTACAATAGTACCTAGTATCTGACACGAAAGTGGCACTGTGTCATTATCTTTTGCCATCAGTCGCATCATAATTTCTGGACATAGGGCTCGTTTCCTCTTTCTGTCTTTCTTTTCCTTTAAAGAAAGGACCCATCTGTTCAGAGTGATGGCAGATGTGCAGGGATTAAATTAGCAGGTTCTGGAGTATTGGTGCCATTAATTGTAGGGTAAAGGGATTCCTCAGCAAGCAGGAACTGAGAGGAAAGGCGTATGATCAGGCTTTGTCTAGTGCTCGCAATGCATAACTGCACAGAAGTGTCTAGTTACTTTTTCCCCCTGTTTACAATACAGAGAGAATGCTCAACAGTTTGGATGAAGATGAAATTACACATGTCTGAAAGGCTTTATGTGAAGCCATCGCAGACATGCTTTTATAGTCATGGTGGATGGCAAAACTTTGAATGATGTAAAGGGGAAGTTCTTCACTTCCATGCCTCCTGAGCCTAGTCGAGTGCCGTCTGTTGTAGGGTGGGGGACGGCCACACAGCTGCTGTGGGCAGGCAAGAAAAGTGGCACGCGTTTCTTCTGTTTGTTATTACTTGCTTTGATCACTGTCTCTGGGGAAAGGTGGAGAGAGTTGAAATGGACCTGCTTTGATGGGACAGCAACCGGGCGTTTCGCTGCAATTTTGTACAGGGCTAAGTTTTTCCATTAAAAAAAAAAAAAAAAAAAGTGTGAAACAATTGTGCAATTTTCCAGTTTAATCTTTCTCTGATTTTTTATTTTTTTTTCCTGCTGTTGTTCAATTGTTCAGCGTTAATGTCGTGCCCTTAGCAGCATGAAGGGTGACACAGAATGCACAGTGTCCTCACCGTCCACTTGAAGTTTGTTCCACGGGCAAGGTTGTCCTGATGCACCCGCCACTGGGCCTGCCTGTTATTCAGCATTTCGCTCCTAACGGGCAGAGACAGGCCTAACTGACCATTAGTAGGGTTGGATCAGTCTGTTCAGTAGGATTGTTGGTATTCTCAGTAGGCCTTTGGCAGAGGTGCCCATGGGGTTGTGTTAAGCAAGATTGTGGGCCGTCGGCAGAGCTATGAAGCGTCTTATTTCGCAAACTCTCAAGCCGAGTGTCAAGCTGTCAGATTGGACTCGCCCGGTGTAGTCCCTGCTCGCGGTTCAGTAGTGGGGCATTCTTGAGCACTGTCTGGAGTGTGCTTCCTCAGGGACTCCTCAGTTAGGTTTTCTGTGATTAGTTCTCAGTAAACACGTGCTGCATTGCTACCTCAGAAAGCATGAGGGCACCAACTCCAGCACATTAGTGTGTCTCCCAACATCCATCAAGTCACTTTATTTATAGCCTATGTCACATTTAAAAGCAACAGGAGTTGATCTCAAGTAGTTTGCAGTATACAGTCAAAGCAACTGGATTAAATGGTACAAGACTTATAAGGAACAAGGACTTTAAAATGTGAGTGTGATAAGTCTCAAAAATAAGTATGGCAGGTTTTGGTGCACTCCAATATCAAGTGATCATTCTCAAAATATTTGACTCGCTATCAGTGAAGGAGGAGGCCTTTCATCTGCTGATGGTAACCGGAGAACATCTTTGATTTTTCTGTCTAATGTAAGCTAATGTGATGTTTCGGAGGGTGTTAGAGCCATGTCCAACACCTATAATGTATGTCTAGGCCATAGCTCAAGACTGAGGACACATAAGACCTGACTCGGAGACTGCGGTTATCAAGAGATGCTGGTATCCACGGGCTTTTGAATCTTTAGCCAGGATGTATTCAGAGCACATGGCATTTCAAGGAGGAAGTGGTTCTTTTGCTCACCTGTTATGTGATAAGCAAGGTAGCATGATGGTTGGAATGCCAAGGTCACGGATTCGGTCTTCAAGAGTAGGAGATTATTGAACTCTTTCAGTAACTAACACTGTGCGTTTAGAATATTAAAAAAAAAAATAATTGCCTGATTTCATCAGTAAAGTGTTTCGCTGGCTACATCTAACTAGATATATGATCTGAATACTCTCCCTCTGCAGTGAGATTTAAGTTTGCTCTATCCTAGTGTGACTGATCCAGCCATTCTAGAGAGGCTTGACCAATACAGCTTGAGCGAAAGATCAAGTGTGTAGCACTTTAATAATGCTTTCACATTAGCGATTTAATTGACCCTAGTGGCTGGTGCGATCTAAAGGGTAGGCTAAATTTAGAGGCTTGGATGTGTATCTGTAGCCTGGTATAGAGGACAAATATGTTTGGATCGTCCATGCTGTTTTCTGAGTGAGTGTGTGCATTGCATGGTTATGACTATAAGTGTTAATGGGTTTGTGTGATGTGTGTGTGTGTGTGTATGTGTGCGCGCACGTGTGTGTGTGTGTGTGTGTGTGTGTGTGTGTGTGCGTGCGTGCGCGTGCCCAGCAGAGGGCAGTCTGTGCTGTTAATGGCCAAAGTACACCTCGAGACATCTGGGTAGCTGTATTGATGTTGTCTTGTGTGTTAAGCAGAATGATTGACAGATTCCATCCGTGCGTTTGTCAGAGGCACTTGTGCGTTTCAGAGCAGATTGTGCGTCGCTGCGGTGAATATTACCAGCATGTCCTGCAGCTTAATTTTAGCTTAAACCAACCTATATTTCTGTCTCCTTTACTGTTAAGACAGAAATGTGTTGGAGCTTGTGCTAAAATAGGCTACGTTTTCTGAAAGTCTGACAGTCGTTGGATAGAGAAGCTTTTGAACTTCTGTAGCTTCAACAGCACCGATTCATGGACATAATTGGAAAACCACAGCAGCAACACAAAAGAACAAAAGCCAGAAACAAAATGTATTTCTTTCACTGAACACGCAATTATCATTTTCTCATGCCGCAAGATTGATGGCTCCTTTTATAGGTACTCTAGTTCTGCCTCCAATCAACACCCTCTGGCTTCTGGTGTATCGATCAATGAGATTTAAATGTAGCCTAAATTTGTCTTGCTTTGAACTGTGGGTTTTAGTCATTCCTCCCTTGTTGATGCCTAGGCAGGCAGAGATGAACTGGACTATTACAGGGTTCATGTGTTTAGCCTCGAGCAGGCTTCAGTGGCAGCACAAATTTGATCTGGGAGCAAAGCACTCATTGTTGCTTTTAACACGAGAGGAGGCGAGTGAACGAGCGAGCGAGAGCGACTAGGAGAGAGACTCCTAGGCACACATGCTTTTGCCAGACAGGAACACACGCACACAGACACACACGCACACAAACACACACAAGCATGCCCACACTTTCCCTCTCTCTCTCTGTCTCACATGCACACACTCACGCATAGGCTACACACACACATGCAGGATATGGCAGCTGCCTCCCCCATAGCCAGACGGCATTTGATGACGCCTCTCAGTGCGGAGGGTATTTATAGTCCGGAGAGTGTAGCGTGCCGCTCGTGAATGAGGGATTACCTCGGACGAACGCGGCAGTGGGCCCGCAGTCAGTGCAGGGGCTCTTCTCATGCCGCTCGCGCCGCACATGGGCTTCTGTGGTCTATTTGGTGAGTGTGTGTAACTCAGTTTCTTTCTCTGCTGTGTTTGTGCATGTGTGTGCGTTTGCACAAGTGTGTGTGTGTTTAAACAGAGTCGGACTCTGGGATTTTACTAGAAATTGAGTAATAAGGAACGCAGTTACATGTTCTGAATAATGTTTGGGGTGTGTTTGTTGAGATATCTTGAGGTGTGCCGGTGAGCCATGTTTAGCCTATAAACAAGCTTGTGTCTGGCAGGTATTTGTCTTCCTTCCGTTGTGGGCTGAAGTTGGGAGAGGACTCTGTTCCTCCTGGAGTTCAGACCGTACCTTAGGTCCTGACTGGGCTTTTTCCGGTGACATCTGGTCTGAATTCATCACTTGCATTTGATGTTGTGTTGTAGCCGGGCTGAAGCATTGCTTTAAGGGATGGCTGTGTTTTCATTGTTAACAAATGTCATATGACTCTCACTTAAGCGCAAGGAATGGAACCTGACATGAGACATGTGATTCTTAGTTATTTTCATGGTCCGTTAAGTCTTGCTTGGAGACGTTGCAGACGCAGACTAGTCTTATTTGTCTTTTTTTCTGTTGCTGTTGTGTATAGATCCACAGGTTTGTCGCTGATATTGTGCGATTGATTGAGTTACTCAAGCTAAACTGAGATTGATTTTGGAACTCCTTGGGCCTTTCCCCCTCTGCTGTCAAACAGTGTTACCAAGCTGCTCTCCCCATCAAAAAAAAGAGAGGATGAAGGAAAAGAACGAAGAAATGTCCGTTCCCATTTTGCCTCCTTCTTGCTGAAGCTACAAGAAGCCGATAGTGAAATGCCGCGCAGAACTGTGTGACCTTTGCTGGCACGGCTCCTGCAGGTAGTACCAGCGGAATGTAAATTGAAGCCACTCTCCTCCCTAACAACCAGGACTAGAGAGACATTGCACATCATTTGCACACAAGCACCAAGGAGACAGGACTTCTGGGCTGCTGGAGGACATGTCCTTAGAATGACTCACTTCATTACCTGTTAACCAGGATCTGTCTAAGAATATCTTGATGTACACTGGAATGGCAATGTTTGTGGTGTTTAGCATTCAACAAACCATCCAGCACAGGGGTGAGAATTGATATGTGAATTTAGTTCTGTTCTCCAGAGTATGGGGATGTAGGGTAATGTGTGTTTGTGTGTGTCAAAGCGGGAGAGACGAAAGAGAGAAAGGGCAAGTGAGCGATTGAAGAGGAGGGTTGTGTGTGAGAGTGAGCCTGTCATTTTCTCCCAAGGTGAGGGAAGGGGGGGGTTGCTGGCTGCTAAGCTACCCCACTAATGTATGTGTCTGTCGACCGAAAGTCTGCAAGCACACGTTCCATCTCATTGCTTATACTCCACAGTGTTGTTAATGAACAGACAGGATACATAAATGAACGTCTGTTCTGCTCTATCTCACCATATAACATATGAAGGCCTCACAGCACTGTGATATTATAAGGTGCTAATTGAAGCTGTTAATTTGCATGTCTGATCTGCTCATTTGGCATATCTGTGTTGTCGTCGTTGTAGTTATTGGAAATTTGTGTCGTTTCAAAGTACTTTTTGTTCCTTCAACCAATCATCTCATCATATGCCATGACTGGGGACGTGGGGGTGCCTTTTTGCACCGTTATGTCAACCGGTAGATCATATTCATTATCCAAAAATGGTTTGAAATGGCCTCTCACTAAAATAACCATCCAGCCAAAAGTGGTGAATCGTCATGTCAGTTCTAGTTGGCCACATTTGTCTTGGAGTGCCTATCAAGGTGTTTGATAGTGACATTAAAGGGCGGACCTATGCACTTGAGTGGAAAATGGTCTATGTAGATGCTGAGTTCTTTACCAGGACCTTGCCTCATGGCCTTTCTGTGTGCACCAATACAAGTTGTGACCATACAGGCTTTCTGCATTGGCTGCAGATGTTAAAGCTCTGGTTCAAGGGTCAAGCGCAAACATGATCTATTAATGTGTACTGTTCTTGTAAAACGCACTGTTCTGCAAAGTGTTTAGGGTACTAAATGCACATTCTCATTTGAATGTTAGACTCCTGGGAGTTAAAACGGCTAGATTTGGGAAGTTTGTACTTCATGCTTTTTACAAATTATAACCAATTAGATCACTAGCATTCCTTAGGCTATTTTACCATAGAGAAGCAAACTGCTCTCAATGAGACCAAGAAATCCATTTAGACTTTTCACAGTAGAATTGCATGCAGTGACTGTTTTAGTGCAGGTGAGGGATGTCTGCACCAGCAAAACAAATTGTCCTAGGCTATACATTGGGGACCAGGATGACCAGAACTCTCATTCCGGCTGATTGCTTACAGTTTGCACCAGGCATTTCTACCTAGCTAATTTCTAACGATCCTTCATGTTGCAACATAATTTCTGGATGAAGTTCTGTGCTTGCATCTAATACTTTGCCTAAAGCGGTTTGAACCAAGTGAGTGTCATCCATTATCCGAGAGCTGCTGTCCTCGTGTTTGCAAATGATGGCTGGTAAGGAGTTCCAAGGTTTCAAGGCGCTGTCTCTCCGAGGCTGCTGCTGCGGCAGTAGTAGTAGTAGTTGTATGTAGGTCAGTGTGCTAAGCTCTCTATTTCGCTTGCCGTCAGTGCCCCCTCACTCTGCTCGGGCTGGTCATGCCCTCACGTATCGATGCTGTGGTCAGTATCTCTGACTGGTAGCCTAAGTGCACACTTAGACTCACGGTTTGGGAATGCTCCCTCGTATAATACTAATAGTGTGGTCTTTCCTTCTTTCCTTTGCATTGTCTCAATGAATGTAGCTGTGACTGTGCCAGTTATGGTTCACAGAAAGGTCATCTCACTCTCCTTAGCTGGTCTTATTTGTTGACAATGACACTGTGTTTCCCTCTTTCCCTTTCTTTCCCTGCAGCTATTTAGAAAAGTATGAGAAAGTCCACCACTTTGGTGAAGATGACGAAGAGGTCCAGCCGGGCAACCCCAAACCATCTCTTCCAATTGGTGCAATACCCTGCTCTTACAACTACCAGCAACACTCTGTTTCAGGTAAGCAAGTTTACTCTTTTGCTCTATTCATTCAGATGGTCAGTCAAGGTCTTTTCTCACTCTCTTTCACTCTCTCTCGCTCTCCTCTCTCTCTCAACTCACTCTGCCATGAAACCGGCGCACTTTTGCTCTGCTCACAGTGGTTCCTCTCTGGGGTCGCCCCTCTCAGCTGGTCACATGTTAAGCTGAGGGTCTTATTTCATTTGGTGGAACGCACACAAGTGATGTCATGGTGAGGTAATGGTAACCACACCACATGGCGACAGATGACATAAAACTACTGAAACTTGTCCAGAACAGCATGTGTCCCCACCCCCAGCCCCCGATCGCCCAATCAGACCACCATAGTAACCATAATAAGAGGATAGACAGGATGTCTCTCTTTTTTCTCATCGCTCTCATTTTGCCATAGTTTGGTGCGTTTACCGTGCTAGGATATCTCACAACACCAATCAGTATCGTGTGGCTCTACAGAGCCTCTTATGCGCTGGCAAATTAGTGTAGGTTGGAGACGCTTGTCCTCATTTAGCGCTGCTAAGTGTTAGTCATGTTGCACAGCAGCTGCAATCTCCTTTGTGCCTCTTGCTTCTGCCAGACTTCAACAGAGATGCCGTGGCCCAGCTCAAAAAAAAAGAAAAGGAAACTAAACAGTCAAGATGTCTGTATCAACAGATTAATGCATGAATTGTACTCCCGGCCAGTGCGTGTAAATAAATGAACTTGCAGAACTGGAATAGCGTTTCTTTCTTTGCCCGACACCTGTCGGCGGTCTCGCTGAGAGTAAACATGGCTGAAAGGCTAATGGCATTGTCTGCTAACCACACGCCGTTAGGACAAATGAACAGGCCTCGCTCGGCGGTGAACCCTGTCAAGTGTCTTTCTAAGCAAAAGTGCATGAAATATTGATTGGGCAACAATTTAGGAGCTGGCAGAAGCCCTTTCGGCACATTTTCACTGGTTTTAGGGTCGGTGCACTGCGCTCCGAGATGCACGACAGCATTAAAAAGGCTTCTGTTTGACTCTGTTTGATCCCAAAGAGTTTCCTTTAAAGTCAGGAATTTGCAGGAAAAACACGCCAGGGCCTTAATTCTTTGGCTTGAGCTCTCCCCAACAATGGTGCAATCTGGCTCCAAGAAAGGCTTAGAGACACAGCCAAGGCACTTGGGTTACTTGGTTTGCACTTTGGCCATTGTGTAGCTAGCTGCATGGTTGACCCATTTCACAGCTGACTGGTACCAGGCCTGTCTGTCTTTCTGTCGGTCTAGCAGTGTGTACATGCAGGTGTAGTTGAGGTACTGCTGTGTTGGCGTAAATGTAAAGTCTGCAACTGTTTGCATTGCCTTTGGTCACAGATTTTGTCGTCTCTGTAAGATGAGCACTCTGCCTCAACCAGGGAGGATCCTCGTTTTTTTTTTTTTTTTTTTTTGTTGCGTACGCAGACGTTAAATGAAAAAACGGTCAAAAAATTTGAAGGCGCTGCTATAAAAAAACATCCTAAAGCAGCTAAGATTTAT
>JAVQKI010058169.1:0-14209 GCA_036025975.1 Nematalosa erebi
CACACACACACACACGTGCTGTCGCCGTCCTGTCTCAGTGGCGCCTACTTCCTCCTCTTGACATTTTCCATTTCTCGATGAGAACTTCCTCTTGTTCGTATGCAAATGCGGTGCTCTCATTAGGCTGTGTTTTAAAGCAGTAGCGCCCTTACCTGGAGCAACACATCCAACCTCCTCCCCCCATTTCCCACATGTCTGAATTCCACAATCCTGTTTTAGGAGGCCAGTGTGCCCTACATAGACTTTTTTGGTGTGTGCGTGTGTGTGTCTCTCCAAGGGGCTTTATTTTGGTTTTACCCTGCTCTGTATAGCCGTTGGGCCCATCTTAGTGTGCCTGTGTCAGTTCAGGAGGTAGGTGTGTGTGTGTATGTGTGTGTGTGTGTGTGTGTGTGTTTTTGTGTGAGTGTGAGTGTGTGTGTGTGTCTTGACCTGGTGGTGAGCCAGCCACAGGGCCAAACCACGGCCCCACCCCCAACACGTGCACCTGGCATCATGGAGTCCACTCCAATTAGAGCCTCCCAATTACAGGGTCTGAGCCAATTAGTGAGGTTCTCATCTTACAAAGCCCCTCCTCCACCCACACCCATGCACACCACTCCACTACAGGGCATCTGTTGGATTTTTGGATTGGACAAAACTATACTTGTGATGGTTTCAGGAAACCAACCAACACTGATTCTACGTGTGTATGTGTGTGTGCATGTGTGTGTTTGTGTGTGTGTGTGTGAGTAGTAGTAGTGAGTAGAGTAGGGTGTTATGGTAGAAATTTAGAGCAACACTCTCACTCTTTGTCTACACACAGCCCAATGCAAATAGGTAGTGATGGTCGAATGGTGCTGTCGCCCTGGAACTCAGGGCCATTTGCATGCTAACCTCAGCAGAGGGGTTATGCCCTCATCCCACCCAGCACTGTTTTTGTGTGTGTGTGTGTGTGTGTGTCTGAGCCGGGCACCCACTGCAGTCAGTCTTAGGGCTCTGCTCCACAACAGCAAGCCTTCGAGGCCTCTCTTCGCAGAAGTGATCTGCTTGTTTGCATGGAATTTGTATCTCCAGCTCGACCCCTAGGCCGTGATTTGTCAATTTTCAGCCTTTCACCTAATATCTGGGTGACTAAGTCAAGTTGAACTTTCACAGAAAAAAACTTGTTGGGTAACTTGCAGTAAACTGCTGATCTTGTGTTTGAGTTGGGGTTTGTTTGCATCCATGTGTCCCTGTGTGTGTGTGCTTAAGAAACGTGCACAACACAAACACACACACACACACACACACACACACGCCCTTGCTGCCATGTGGCCTCTTTCCCATGTCCTCTTGGCTTACGGAGCGTCTCTCACACATGCCCGCGGGGCTGGCAACACCCCCACCCAACACATACACACAAACACACACACATACACACACACACACACACACACACACACACTCACACACACACACACACACACACACATATGCACTCACTCACAGGGATACACTCTCAGTGACTCTCACTCAGTCTAAAGCACACCAGCACATTTCCCTCCTTCTCCCTTTCACCCTTGCACACACACTAGAGACAAGATAGACAGACACACACACACACACGCACACACACATGCACATAAAACTAGATGCACACAAGTGCACCCAGAGACATGTGCACATGCACACCCACATTCACAAATACACATATTCTTGTGCAAACACAGACATTCCCTCTCTCTTACACACACACACACACACACAGACACACACACACACACACACACAGAGAGCAGCATAGAGGCCCTGCAGCTGGGCATAGCGCCTGTCACATGTGGAGAGAATGACCGAACTAGAGGCGCTGGGGTGCTCCAGGAGGCCTGAGGTTAGGATTGCGAACGCTTCGGGTTGGTGATCTTTCCGCCCGCCTGTTTCCTCCTTCTCCTCCTCCAGCGTTCGGTCCGATAGCACTCTCCTCTCCCCGGAGCGAGCCGGCGAAGCCTTGTTTATCTTAGTTGCTGGCATGCGCGCGCATTGTCAAAACAATGACATCATTAATTAAACGTGTATTAAACGCTCCGTTTCGGGCGGCGCTTGGCAGTGCTGATCACATTGCTGCTTCTGAGCGAGGCAGCACGCCTCCACATCCCGCTGTGAATCACTGGGAACAGAGGAAGGACGAATTTCTTTAATGTGTGTGTGTGTGTGTGTGTGTGTGTATGTTGGAAGGGGGTGTATCTGTGTGTCAGAATTTATTGCTTAGTATGTCACTGTGTTTATGTGTGTAAGATATGTTCTGCTTGTTTCCTTTTCTAAGAGTGACCAGTGTAAATAGTTTTATCTGGCCTCCATCGTTGGAGCCTTATCAGTGTAGCTCTGTGGAGCTACCTGGTCTCTCAGGGCCCCCCCGGCCCATGTGTGTTGCAAAAGTGTGTGTGCGCGCGTGTGTGTGTGTGTGCATGTGTGTTCAGCAGATAAGCCAGCAGTGCAGAAACCCTAGTTTATTCATCAGGGCCAAGCAGTATTACAGAACTACGGCCTATGTTTGTGAGAGCTTTCCACCCTCTTGGTTACGTGTATGTTTGTTTGTTTGTGTGTGTGTGTGTGTTCATGTGCATGCGTGTATGCATACGTGCGCTCTATTACAACTGCATCCTCAGGTCACACATACTCCTACCTATCTGCCCCATCAGGTTTGACTGCTAATCAGGCATCAAGATGTTTGTGTGTGTGTGTGGTTATGTGTGTTTCCCCGAACACCTTGTTATTCCCCGCAGGTGTGTCGGATGATAGACAGGAGTTTATCGCTGCCATTTCCTGCAGTGAATAGGGCCAGTCATGACAGCGAGACACACCTCCCGCGAGCGCCCCTGCGTTAGCTGCCACGCCATGCCAAGCATAACTCGTTGGGCACACGTGCGCCTGATGCGATGTGTCAGGGCGTGATGCATTTGGACGTTGGCACAGCGCTCCGCTGCCTTCTGGTTCTGTCTCTTCTTCTGCTTCTTCTTCACTGTACATTCCCTGGCCCCAACTCAAGGCCATGGGAGAGTTTCAGGGACTGATGATTCAGAAGGCGTTCGAGTGTGTGTGTGTGTGTGAGTGAGAGAGAAAAGAAAGAGAGAGAGAGAGAGAGAGAGAGAGAGAAAACAAGTGCAGTCTCTTCTCCTAATCCTCCCGGCCTCTCCTTGTGCTCTGGGCTCCCAGGGAGACGCATCTTTCACTGCGTTGGAGCCCCTGATCCTGCACATAATTACCCAGCAATGTAAATTACAGCAGAGCCGTCCAGAGCTTAGGCCCTCGCCTGACGGCCCCCACCAGGCCCCCACCGGCCCATGACGGCCCAACCCACACACGCATGCACAAACGCATACACACACCACCACCAACACACACCCCACACCACCATGCCCTGTCCTCCTCTGACTAAACAGAGCAAGAGAGCAAGGCAGCACTTTCTCCAACAGATTCTTCTTGACTCGTCCTGTTTTCTTTCTATTTTGTTTTTTTAATCCCTTTTTCTCCGTCCCTGTTTTGCTCTGTCTCTTTCTCTTTTTTTTCCCCTCACCCTTTTCTTGTTCTGTCTCTCTCATTCATGATCTATTTGTCTATCTCTCTCTCTCTGTCTTTCTCTATTGCTCTTTAGTTCCAGACTCTTGCACCCTGCCACTGTGAAATTAGGACTGAAAGATTTGCAGTTAAAGTTTAACAGAGACAACCAGGGGTGGAAAGGTGCATTTGGGAATGCTGGGAAGCTGAAGCTGACGCAAAAAGAGAAGGAGGGAGGGAGGGAGAGAACGAGCAGGCGAGGGAGGGAGAGAATGAAAGAGAAGATGTGTCTCTGTCCTCTGTGGAATGTGCCGGTACTCTTCCAGGCTGTGGCCTCTAGACCCCGGGTGCTCACGTGACTGGGATTCCTCAGCTCGGCGCAGAGCTGGAGAAGCACCAGCCAGGGAGGGAGAGAGGGAGAGAGGGAGAGGGCAGAGAGAAAGAAGAGAGAGAGAGAGAAAGAGCAAGGGACGTCTCTCTAAACAAGCAAGGCCGTCTGTCTGTCCGACCACCCCCCTCCACCTACACAGCCCGCCTCTCATCGAGCTCTGGGCTCACACACTTACACGTCTCACTCCCGCTAACACACACACACACACACTCCCCCAGAGGGGCACAGGGCGGCTGAGGGGGCGAGGCAGCCATGAGGGATGAGTCTGCTCTAAGACAGGGATGAGCCCAAATGGAGGCCGACTCGAGCTGTTTAGTCTCCTCTCTTTCTCTCTCTTCACTCTCCTGCTCAGTCTAACTCCCCTTAAACAAACTTTTATCTCTCCCTCTCTCTTTCTCTCAGTTTTTCATACTTATTTTCTCTCTCTCTTTCCCTCCCTTTCTCTCTCTCTCTCTCTCTCGCTCTCTCTCTCTCTCTCTCTCTCTCTCTCTATCTCTCACACACACACACACACACATTCACACTCCCTCTCTCTCCCCGTCACTCTCCATCTCCCCCTTTCGCTCTCTTTCTCTCTCTCTGGGCTCTCCTCCATACTGCCAGCTGGGAGCCAGATGTGTGCGGCACGACGTCGATGGCTTGGCGCTGAGCGCCGGCGTCGGCAGATGAGAGCGCGACGGCCCGTAGCCGTAACCCTGCCCGCCCCAAGAGGGGAGGGGATGGGATTCTGGGATTGCTCTGGCTAGGCTCTGGTCTGGGGGTCCGGGCTCTGCTCCGGCTCCGACTCCGGATCCGGCACCCCTTCTGCTCTGCGGCGGTTCAACGAGATGTTGCGGTCGGCGCGATCTGAACTCTGACAGCCTGTGTCATGCTTAATGCCTCACTTCCCCAATCCAGCTCACTGGGGCTGATTTATATCGAACAGGTGCTGGAACTGGGGGCCGCGGCTGCCGAGAGAGAGAGAGAGAGAGAGAGAGAGAGAGAGAGAGAGAGAGAGAGAGAGGGGTGGGGGGGGTAAAGGGGCAAGAGAAGGGTAGAAGTATGAAAGAAAGGCATAGATGGATGAAGACGGAGGAGTGAAAGAGAGAGAGATGAAATGAGAGAGAGAAAGAGAGAGAAATAGGCAGTGATGGATAGAGGGAGGGAGAGAGGGAGCGAGGGAATGGCTTTTCTGGCTGCCTGTTTGAAGCAGGGCAGTGGGCGAGAGGAACAAGGGCGTCAGTGTGCGCCTGAGTGCAGGCTGCACTTTCTCAAGCAGGCCTGCGCTGCCCAGCAGCCTGTCAGCCACGACGCCCCAACTGCCGAACAGGAAGAGAATCTCACAAACAATCACTATGCTTCTTACATCAGGCCATTCCTCTTACTTTCTCTCTCACTCCCTCCCTCCCTTTCTTTCTCTCTCTTTCTCTCTCCCTCCTGCTCCCTCGTTCTCTGAGTACATATCCAGCTGATGTGGTCTCTGCTTAGCAGTGGACAGTGTTTTAGCATAGGGCATGTAGCTAGTCTCTGGCAGGCTTCACAATGCCAGCGATTGTGGTGTGGGGCTTGCTGACATGCCAGCAGTCTTGCCTCTGCTTTCTCTCTCTCTCTCTCCCTCTCTCTCTCTCTCCTTCCCTCCCTCCCTCCCTCCCTCAGTGGCGTGGTGTGGCATGGAATACACACTCTCCAGAACATTCACCGCCATTCTCGTACATCAGCACTGCCTGCCCCCTCCTCATCCTCCCTCTGTCAGTTTCAGTGATACCCTGATGGACAGAGGCCATCCCTCTCTCTCCCTTCTGTCTGTAGAGCACCTTGACTGATGGGAGGTCTCCGCTGGTTGTGTTTGAGGAGAGGATTTTGGGAGTTGGCACTCCCCTTGAGTCTGCGGCGGGTCTGAGCGAGACTCAGATTGTGCCAGTGCACGAGGCTCTTATTCGTGCTTTAGTATGACACTCCAGTCAGAAATCAATTATTTTTGCCCTCCTCCCACAGTGCTGTTTTTGACTCTAGGTTTTGTTTTGTTTTTTCTTTTTCTCTTTTTTTTCCCCTGCTTGTTTTTTTTTCTCTTTCTCTTTCCCTCGCTACAGTGTGTCGCGACTCGCTCTGAGCATTCAGCGCGGAGACAGCATTTGATGTTGGCGCACACGCGCACACACACAGACACCAACACACACACACACACACACACACACATGTGCTTGGTCTTTCCCTCTCCCTCTCTCTCTATCTCTCTCTCTCTCTCTCTCTCTCTCTCTCCACAGCCAAGTGTCTTGGGCGTCTTTCAGCGGTGCCCTCCGGGCCACCCTGTTACACACTTTACAACTTGTTTTCTCTTTGTGTTTTTCTTTCCTCTTCCTCTGTTGACAGTTCCTCATTGCGGCGCGGTGCTCTGAAGGAATGCGCGTCAGTCTACCTCACCCCTCTCCACCTCCCCACCCTCACCCCTTCAACCATTCACCAACCCCTCAACCCTGCTCTCCGAACCTGAATTTGCCTTGGCACTCCTCCTTAGAAAATGGTAGAGCAGGTTACTTGTTCAAAAAAAGGAAGGAATAAAGGGAAGATAATAAAAAAAACAGATGAGTGCGATTCGATATGATTTATGTATCTCTATGTAAACCACCATGGGGAAACCCACAGGAGAGGTGGATGGCACTGTCTGCCCAGAGGTGGGCACTGTGTGCGTGTGTGTGTGTGTGTGTGTGTGTGTTGTTTATGTGTGTGCGCTCTCTCTCCCCCCTGGTGAAGTTGCGGTCGAGTGTGTGTCAGCTGAACGTGGCTTGTTTTTGCGAGCTGCCACAAGGCCTGTCTGTGCATGCCCCTTTGTGAACTTCCATTGTGCATAATGTTCATCACAGGCGTGGAATCTCAAAGGAGTGCATGCAGAGTAGGCAGAAACCTTTAGCACCAGTCTTCTGAATGGCATGGTCCAGGACATGGAGCAGACGTGACCAGCGCTGCCATCGCAGCTGTCAGCTCTACTGTTGTTTGCGTGGCTCCCTTCCAAAAAGAAAAAAAAAAACAAAAAAACATGGAGCATGATGACAACAGTGGTGATGAGGATTTTACCTCAGACAAACCCTGGATCGATGCCTCTTCTCCTAGTCCTTTACAAAAATTTCAGCCATTCTCAAAAAGAAAGACCTTCACCACCACCAAAAAAGTAACACACACATACACACACACACACACACACAGAGTCTACTTAGTAGTAAAAATAGGCTGTCAGTTAGTGTGAGCATGGGGAGCTAATGGGGAGTGTTGCGCTATTGTACGAGAATAGCCCAGACATGAAGAGCCAGTGGCATCAGCAGGAGTCCCACTAATTCCTGCTGCCACTGTCACTAACTTTTGGACTAGATTTTATTTTCTTCTCTTCCAAAAGGAGTGGCCTTGCCAGCAACAAAAAAAAGTAGGGGAGAGTGGAGGCCAAAAAAAAAGTGCTGACAAAAAACACAGTTATGTTTAGTGTCTCCTCTCTTTGTTTCCAGTAAACTGTCTCTGTATGTTGAACACACTCACAGTACTCATTGGATTTACGTCTTCGCTATTTATACACACAAGACACATTATTCCCTTTACTTTATTAACGCTCCATAATTCCTGAAAAAGAAAGGTTTGGGGGGGGGGGGTGGTGGGTGTTGGTCATCAGAGAGCTGCTCGCTCTCTCTCTCTCTTTCTCTCCCCTGAGGTTTATTGTCTGAAGTGAGTGCTGGCTGTTCCCAGGATAAGAGTCTCAGCTTAGCAGAGAGGAATTCGGCCAGGGTCCATAAAAGAAGTATTTGTGTACCCAAAAGATTTTCGCTTTTTCTGTCCAAATCTTTGTCATTAATGACTTTAGCAAATGTGCAGTGTGTGGGAGGGAGTGGATGAGCTAGAGAGCGAGAGAGGGAGCTTGAGCCCAAGCAGAAGGGTCTTCAAAGGAACCCTCTAATTATTTATCCAGGATATCCCGCTCTAGAATTAGAGACTGGGTCACCCGGTGGCTTTCAGGCTCTTGGCTCTTTTTTCTTTCTCTCTGTCTCTAGGTTTTCTTCTTTCCTCTTCCTTTCGTACTGCAAAAGAAATCTTTTTCCACAAAATGGTTTCACTGGGATGCCATTTAATCCAACACTCTCATTCACTCACTGCCTGTCTCTCTCTTGCTCACTTTATCTGTGTGTGTTTGTGTGTGTGTGTGAGAGAGAGACAGCGGTAGATATACAGATATAGAGAGAGATAGGGAGACTGTGT
The DNA here is from genome assembly GCA_036025975.1 of Nematalosa erebi. Lineage (NCBI taxonomy): Eukaryota > Metazoa > Chordata > Actinopteri > Clupeiformes > Clupeidae > Nematalosa > Nematalosa erebi. Next base: position 8,117 of record JAVQKI010058169.1, read on the forward strand.
ATTTTTATATCTATGACCCGCATGGTTTTGTGTGTGTGTGTGTGTGTGTGTGTGTGTGTGTGTGTGTGATACACTAGAATGTGTGCATATGTCATGCACAGTATTGACATGTAGCAATGACAGCAGCAGCTAGAAGTAGTGATGGTGGTAGTTGTAGTACTGGCAGTAGCAGCAGCAGCAGCAGCAGCCGGAGCAGTAGGTCGCGCTAGTAGTGCTAGTGGCGTGATGGCAGGGATGTCTCATTCTCCACCCATTACATCAGAGCACTGTGCAGGTCTCGCGTCTCCCCCCGGGGCAGCTGTCACCCTCCCAGCTCAGGTTACCAACCCCCCCCCACACACACACACACCCACACGCACACACACATACATCCCCACTGCCCTCTTCACATGCCATCCGGAGGGGATCTTATCACCCCTACTACTTTAAACGCCTCTCAAAGCAGCAGCGGGGCAGGCTTAGCTGTGGTGTGGTGTGGTGTGGTGTGGTGTGCTGTGCCGGCTGTGGGCATTACCTAACCCCCCTCTGATGCCCCCTGCTGAAATACCCGACACCTCTCATAGAGACGCTGAAGTGCCTGCTCACAGCACACAAGCTCTGACTGGATGCCATCTTTGGAGGGACAGAATCACCCTTTTCTGTGTGTGTGCGTGTGTGTGTGTGTGCGTGCGTGTGTGTGTGTGTGTGTCTGTTCAGTCACGACTTTGAATGATGTAGTGACTGAGATTCCCTGAAACCCCACCCAGCAGCCTGCCCTCTCCTAACCAACAAGTCCCCACATGGTGCCCTTATTGTGTTTAGGTGTGCGTGTGTGAAGGGGGGTGTCCACACACACACACACGCACACACACACACACACACACACACACTCAAGTGTGTGAGTGCGTGCCTCAGGGGACCAGCGGGAATAGGCGCCTGGCCCTTTAAAGAATGCTCTTCTCCGGGCATGTGTCTAATTCCAGGTGGCGGAGAGGGCGAGGGCGAGAGAGCGAGAGAGCTCTTGTTTTACCAGGTGCAGGACGGGTCATTACTGAGGTATTTGTTTTCCAGATTACTTTAAAAAGGGTCAGGATTAAAGGCAGGTTCCCCTTCACCACCACCTCACCGCTGCAGCCTTACACCACCGCTGTCAGCCTCCTGAACCCTGTATGTGTGTGTGTGTGTGTGTGTGTGTGTGTGTGTGTGTGTGTGCGCGGCCCAGAGTCCCAGTGCCTCCGTCGCCTGCTCTGCTGCCGGCTCCCTGCTTCCCCTGTTCACCACTACGTCAGCGATCTGTCACAGTACCACTCTAAACTTGCTATACACACACCACACACACACACTCACACACACACACACACACACACACTCACACACACACCGCCAGTCCTGCTTCTGTCAACACGCGGCTCTAGTGACTGGATTGGATTCGCACTAGCAGTAGCCGTTAACGCTAGGCATGCTGGTTAAAGGCGAATAAGGGAGAAGTAATGATGTTCCTAGTCGCTGAGCATGTAAAGTCGATAGCTTGTTTTTTTTTTCCTATTGGATGCGCGTGTGTGTGTGTAAGGGGGGTGTAAGATGGTGTGTTTTTTGGTGAAGAGGCAGGGGTCAGGTTTACCCACTGTCACTATCTGTGAAGCAGCCTCACTCTGGGACGTTTACATAGAAGCCCGGCGATTATGATAATAAACAGTTTTATCATCGGGCTACTAATCAATAATGCGGCTTCTTAAGGTTTAATATTTCAATGGTATTGATCATCTTAACAACCGTGTTTGCGGTCGGCTTGCCTTAACTGCAGGCACTGCTGGAGAGGGAGGCGCATGGGTGGCAGGGGGAGAGAGTTTATTAGAGAGGAAAGGAACTGGAGAGAGAGAGAGAGAGAGAGAGAGAGTGTGCATGCTTTTGTGCACATGTGCACATATATTTGTGTGACCAGAAGCTCCCTAATACCCAAATGAACACACACACACACACACACACACACATACGGACAACACTACCACCAGGCCACTCTTTATCTCCCACCTCACTCTGCTATTCCTCTGTACACAGTCACACAGGCTAATGGATTGTCCGCTGGAGTGCGAAGCGAACATCCCCTTTCTCCTGGCACGACCCCACCTCACCCTCCTCACCCCTGTTCCAGCCTCATCCTGTTGTTTGGCGCAAACACAGCACCCAAAATGGCAGCTGGGCTCGAAAAAGCCCCGTAGTTAGCAGATTTCACTTCCATCTTCTGTGAACAAGCGAGAGAGAGAGAGAGACAGAGAGAGAGGGTGAGTGAATGAGAGAGAGAGTGAATAAGAGAGAGAGAGAGAGGAAGGGAGAGCGAGCAAGCACAGAGCCTCTTTCCATGTGCTATATATAGAGGCGATTTGATAATTAATGAAAACGAAAGCCCTTGGGCCTGTGCCGGCTTCCACTGACACCTGCACTTCCACTGACCTTTCACAGGAGTGTGAGGCCGGCCTGCCTGCCTGCCTGTCTATCTTTTCAGTGGGATGGGAGAGAAACGGACAAACTCAAGGCTGGAAGATGACGTTGCCTTTAGTTTGTCATTAACAAGGAGTGTTTTGTCTTGAGAAAAGAGCAAGAAATGTCTTCTCTGGCTGGCAGATGTGTTGTCTCACTGTTTGGTATGACTGATAAGAACAGAGGACAGGAAAGCGCAGTTCCTCAACAGAATCCTTTTTGCATGAGGCGTGATTGGTTAGCATGGACAAGCCGTCTGTCAGCGGTGATTAAACACTATTCTGCTCAAGACAAAGATAGGAAATGAGAACACATCTCACCTGAGTGTCTTTGAGACTATGGCCTTTTAGCTCTAAGTGAGATAGGATAGGGCTGGGCATCTGAGCTCACACACACACACACACACACACACACAAATACACACATACACACACAGATAAACACATTTAAACGTGCAAGCAAACACTCACTTAAGACACACACACACACACTTGCACACTCTGGCCTGCCTCATCCCTGCTGTGTTCTGGCGCATGCTGTGCGCACTCTGTGCCTGGGGGTGAATGGAGCTTTTTTTTTTTTTTTTGCATGGTTACAAGTAGGATCGCCCATCTTTGATTATACATCAATACCTTTATCCCAGGGATAATTTATGCATTTACTGAACACAAAGCTTTATCTAAACGAACCACTGGGGACAGTGTAAAGGATTCGCTCTCCGTGTGTTACCAGTAGGGCCTAATGAAAAAAAGAACGAGAAAAGAGATCGCTTGCGGCAGCCATAACTACAATTTTTCTTTCTTTCTCTTTCTTTCTTTATTTTTTTAAAAAAAGACTTGTTTTCTTTATTTCATTTTCACCTCATTCTGTGCAGATAAGGCTGCATGTGTAAAAAGATTCTCAGCACCAAGGTCACATTGGTAGAGAAAAAAAAATACAGTTTTTTTAGTGTGCAAGATGTTAAAAGGAAAAGTGGCTTTGGGCAAATGGAATTGCTTAACAAAAACAACAGCGAGAAGTGAATGTCTAACAGTATGCATTTTTAATCAGAATGTATTAAGAGCGGTTTGTGTGCCTCTGTGTGCATGTGTGTGTGTGTGCGCCTCGGTGTGTGTGTGTGTGTGTTTGCCTCTGTGTGTGTGTGTGTGTGTTTGCCTCTGTGTGTGTGTGTGTGTGTGTGCCTGTGTCTGTGTGTGTGTTTTCCCCCTCTCTCTCCCCACTGTTCTTCTCGGCGGTGCGGTGCGGTGCGGTTTGACTGAGCTGATGCACGGTGCTGCTGCTCATTTGTACTCCCAGTCTGCCACGCCGGCACGCTGGCCCCCCCATGCTGGCTGCTAATTGGCAGGAGACTTGGCGCTTCCTGCTGCGCGCTCGCCGCTTCCACCCTGCCTCACCAACCCGCTAGCGCACCACGGCGTGCCAGGCAGCGCTGCCTTTTTTTTCCCCCAGCTTTCCCCCCAGAACCGAGTAATTAACCCACTGCTAATTAACTACTTCTAATTACACCCGGGTGCAGTTTCCATTGCACTCTCCAAAAGTGAGAAGACACACTGACGACTGACTAACCCTCCTTGGCTTCAGTTCAGATCTAGCCTGAATCCTGATTGGCCACGTTGCATTCATCAGCTTGTTTTTTTGTTGGATGTGTGTGTGTGTGTGTGTGTGTGTGTGATAGTGAAAAAGAGAATAGGGGGTGGGCTTCTAGCTTGAATGAGAGAAAATACATTGTCTTTTGTTTTGCAGCATTGATTAGATGTACAGATCCTCTGATATTGCCCAAGAGCAACAATCGTGATCAAGATTCTATCTCTGATCCAAGAGCACTGTGTGCGTGTGTGTGTGTTTGTGTGTGTGTAGGGAGGTTACTATTGATACATCAAATCAATTAGTCTGTGTTTTCCAAGGCAGTAAAAAACTAGGCTTTAGATGCCCTCTCAGATATGTGGTCACCTAGGAGTAGCTACATGTTGTGACTACTAAACAGCTCATAGAGTTACATGTAGATAAACAAAAAGGCCTCCTGTGAACAGTACAGTTTTTACTCCAGCAACAGGAAATCTCTGAATTCTGATATGAACCAGGGGGATTGTGGGAATTGTAGTCAAGTGCTAGCCTTATCATAAGAGACCTGTGGAGAGTTGGAGGTGCAGTGGCAGTGAGGTGACGGCAGCCGCATGTCTGGGAGGGCTGTGCTATCTCTTCCCTAATGTACTCCTGGCTTCTCTACACCGATTCCCCCTCCAAACACACACACACACACACACACCATGCTTTCCCACTCTCTCCATTCTCCCCCGGCCTCGGTCTCGTCACTGCCGCTTCTATTTCTGTGCGGCAGACTGATAGCTGGAGCTGAAGATCATTGATTTTACGGGAAGCCGTGTTTACAGCCCGAGTGCCATCGACCTGAGGTGACTCTCTGCCTCCTGAAGTCGGAACAGCAGTGGAGAATGTCCCTGTGTCTGCATTAAACACTTAGGGAGGCTGTGTGTGTGTGTGTGTGTGTGTGTGTGTGTGTGTGTGTGTGTGTGTGTTGGGTGGGGGGGGTAAGAGAGCTATGAGGAGGCTGAAAGTGGCCTGAGAACTGGAGAAAGGTTAAGGCCAAAGAGAGCGTGAGTTTTTACATTTCCACAGTCTATTATGAAGCCAACTTCGAAAGGGTAGATTTATTCCTTTTTTCTCCCCTTCTCTTTCTCTTACGCTCCCGTGAGTGATACTGGGATGACTGCCTTTGTGTTGAATTATGAAGGCGTTATCGACATCACCTGCCATCACAAAAGCCCTGGTTTCATTAGTTGGTGCACCTCAGGAGACCTCCCCATCATTTTTTTTAATTATTATTATTACATTTTTCTTGCTTCATCCTTTTTTTTTTAACCTCTCACGAGCCAAAGGTATCTTAAGAGTCAGCGATCATTAGATGCAGCGGCAGCAGCAACAGCAGCAGCACATGACGGGGCCTGGCTGGCCGGAGACAGCGGGTGGTCCTGTTGGGAGATGGGAGAAAGGGTTACTGGGAGGCTGGATGAGCCGGGCTCATTACAGCCATGTGAAGGCCTGCAACACATGATACGTTAGCATCAGAGAACTTAGGGATTAGTGCAAGCAAGAGAGGCCTTGTCAGGCATTAAACCAGACTTAAGGTAAAGGGGAAGAGCCGTCTCCATACATACATATTTGTGTCAGAGTGTGTGTGTGTGTGTGTGTGTGTGTCTGTGTGCGTGTGTGTATGTGTGTGTGTGTGTGTGATTAATTGGGCCAAGCTGTGGAGGTGAAGCCTCTTCGCTCAGCCCGAGGAGTACAATGCTCGCTCCATCAATGAACACGTCCCCTGTGCAACATCAAAGGCCCTCCCTGCTTTATCAATAGGAACCCTTCCTTCCCACATCTTCCTGTAACTTGCTTAGCATTTACGCCATTGATTTTTCAATAAGCGCCCTAACCCTGCGGTGGCCGGGTGTGTGATGGCTGGCTACCCCCCACCCCCTGCAACGCTCCTCCCCAACTCTCAGCACTGGTGAACGGCAGGCAGTTCAGCCCTTAGACCAGTGGGAGGTGGTGCTGAGAACTCGCTTTTCCCCCCTTACACTACCACTCCTTCCCCTCGCCCACCTCCACCACACACACACACACACA
>JAVQKI010058345.1:0-10446 GCA_036025975.1 Nematalosa erebi
CACACACACACACACACACACACACACACACACACTTTAACCCCATACACCCATGCTTCCACCCCCATTCTGCAGAGAAACACCCCAGCTTTCCATCGTTGCCTGAACAATCCGTCCTCGCCCAGAGCAGCAGGTTCCAAGTGAGATGTTTTCCATAAAGCCGGCACATAGGGCCAAGAGCAGAGCAGCACAAAGGGCCAAGAGTGAATTAAAAAAGGAAGACGGAATAAAAACATCATATCTATCACCCATTTATTTGTACACAGCTCACAGGCGTAGTGGAGCGGCCTCTTAACAAGACATTAAAAGCCGCTTATTTCCTGTGTAACAGCATGGAACAGAATGACAGATTTGATGAGAAAGCAATAGAGTGAAGCTGCTGAACTCGCCTTGGCTTTGCTTTCGCCTCATATATCAATGTTCAGGACAACTCATAAAGAGGTCACACAAGCCTTTTGCTAAAACTCATAAATGCTTCACCGACTGGCAGAATATGACTCATGGTTGACCCCACCATATTCCCTGACAGAAAGGCACAGATAGTGACTCATTTCAAGTTTTTGAAGGTCTTGAAATATGTGTCTAGAACTCTTAACCCTGTGAACCATCTGTGACCTACTGAGTCCTTAGTCACAATCTATTGGACCCAACAAATCCAATTAATTAAGCAAAACCAAAACATAAACATCAAGATGTCATTGACTAAAAATGGATGTAACTTGAAAGGAAGGAAAAGGAAACCTTGAAAAACAAACAGTGAAGGCAAAATCTATCCTCTTCCTTTCAGACCTCCCCTCCAAAACCTGTACACTTCCTAGTGCACAAACATGAAATTATTCTTTACATTTATGTATTTAGCAGATGCTTTTATTCAAATAAACTTACATCTGTCAACTATCAATTACCTCAGGGCCAGTCTCCCTTTAGGTAAAGTGCTGAAGTGCTCAAGGACACAACAGTGACAGCTCGGCTACTAGCATGCTGGCCAGGTTCCTTAACCTCTACACCACCACTGCTCCTTTGGAACATATGTTTACATTTTGATGGATGTATCACTTTGTTCACAGTTTGATAGACCCAGCATGGTCCATTTGTTAGTTTAAGAATGTCCAGGAGGGTTGGAAAGGGGCCTTGCCAATTCCACAGGAGACTGATATTTCTCATTTTGACATCAGAGCATTTTATTAATTGACCGTGGATGGGGTAAGAAAAAGGTTTTAATTCAGCAAAAAAAAAAAAATTGCTTTACAAAAGATCTCATACCCCTCCTTGAAGAATGTAGACTTTCTCTAGTATGAATTGTCTGATTCCCTTGTAGCTCCTGACCCTTTGGTTACACACAGGGATGGTAACACTGGACAAACATGTAGTTTTCTCCACGGGGGAGACCAAAACTTCTGCGAGCCAGCGGTTTGCTAAAATGCACCCTTCAACCTAAACTTGACTCAACGCTAACTTTTTTCTATCTAAATGTAAGCCTCCATGTGTTGCTTGCGGCTCCTGGAGTTTGTTTTGGAAACTGACTTTTGTAAAAGAAAATATTTCCAGAAATGAAAAATTCAAGTCTCTCCTCACCATTAGCTCAGTTGGAAAGACGTGCAAACATGACACATGCGGTTTGCACCATGAGGCAATGCGGATGACACAACCTGTTAGTTATGTATTGGTGACGGACAGTAGATGAGTGAAGCCGAGGGAGATGAGATGTTTCACAGTGCAGCTGGTTGGAATGGTGGAGATCCCCAATGCTATTCCCTGAGCAAAGCACTATATCCCAACAAAGCAGTCGATGACAGAGACTCAAAATGACTGTTTTTTTCGCACATACCAGCAGCGCATATATTGTAGCAGTGCGTGCAAAATGTCCAAAACAAGGGTGGTACTGGACTGAGACAGCCCTTAAACTTAGCCAAAACTCTCTTAGCGGGCCAAACACACCCCTTTTGTTGAGTTCAACTCTGCGAGTGTTTTAGCAGAAAATCCTTGTGGAATTTCTCCACAGAGACTTGTAAAAGCTTTTTAGACTTGAAATGCATCGTGTATCTGACAGCACTAGGTCAATACTACAATTCATGACAGCTCATTTTGCAGACTCTGTGCCAAAGCAAATAAGGTACAATGGTAAGTTATGGAGTATGTCGACACAGTAATTAAAGTAATTCCAAGCAATTAAATCTGCATCCTCCCCTTAAATGCATCCCTGTTTGTCCTCCACATGGCTATAGTTTATGTAACTGCCAGTACAGTGCTGTTGTTTATTTCAAAGGAGTTTCACCTGCTATGCCCCAGCCTCCTGGAAGCACAGTCCAAAAATGCAAGGGCCCCAAGGAGAACAGCAGACTATGGTGGAGTGCAGTGAAATCTGTCATCCCATTACAGCTGGACTGAGGGGCCAAGTGAAATCTTGGAGCCCTGCAGTGGGCATAGCTCCCAACATTCCATCACATCTGCACAAGCGTTCTCCAGCGGAATGACGAGTTTGAGGTTCAGTCCGTGATATTCACCTTTAGTTCCCCAAACGCAAGGCCTTTGTGTGCTGCTGTAAGCATACTAGACCCCAAAGGCATCGGCCTCGCTCTTAAAAGAGGCGACATGTCAGCATTTGGAACAGCAGTAACATCGGAGACTGACGATCAGGTAACTCAGATTTGATTCCTGATTCTTCCATTGGGAACCTGTGTTGCTTCAGATAGAACCATCTGCTGAATTTAACCAACTCCATCTACACTCTGAAAAAGCATCAAAAATCCAGAGGTATAAACCACACCCTTCTCTATACCACCCTGCCCATGCTGCACCTCAATAGTACCCTCCACCATTCACTTCACCATGAACATTGCACCAATCATGCCAGGTCCTTGAAGCACATCCGACCAGCACGCCCTCCATAGCGCATTACGTCAACAACCCACAGACCCATTAAGAAAGCTACACTCTACACTCTCTGTGCAGATCTCACCACGATATGTCAGCCAAAGCCTCATTCATCCATCCAGTGGTGTGGCGCCTTGGTAGTAATTGAGCTGTTGGTTGGTTTCATTGCATGGCCTGCCCTGGCATGAACACAGGTGTTGTGTAAATGCGGGTTCCTTAGTTGAAAAAGACAGTACCCGAAACATTTACAACCCATCAAACATTCTCCTCAAACCATTACATATAGCATAAACATCTCAACACTATTCTATCTCAATATTGAACACTTCAGTTCTGGGAGAGGTTACATCAAATACTGTTGCTTTATCTGTGAGAAGCTGAACCTTCTGAGTCATATCAGTAGAACTGAGCTAAGAAAGCATTCAAGTTCTCCACAGAACATTACCTCACACCACACACAGACCTCCACTACCACAGCAACGACACCCAGTCTGTCCAGAACTCACCACAGTACACCAGGCCCAATTTCATCCGCCCAGCGGCACTGTCACAGTGAGCCACCACAGCAAAGCCAGCAGGGTCAGACCCATAGCCTCCATCGCCTCATGCTTGTGGTTTTGGTCAGTTACGAAATGTGGGATTTGCTGCACTCATTCTATTCTTTTCTTTCTCTGAGAAACAGAGAAAGGGTAATGGAGAGAGAGAGAGAGAGAGAGGGAGGGAGAGAGACAAAGTGATTTTCATTTTAATTGGAAAGGCGCATTGGGTGGGACAGGGTGAAAGGGATGATTAGCCAGAGACGCACATTCCGCCATCAAGTCGTTCCAGAGAGAGAAGAGTCTCACCTCACTACGATCTTGATTGATTCCGCAGCTGCCCCAAACACTTTCCAGCGGAGGAGGCACCCGCTGACTCAAATCACAGGGCCATCTCGCTTAACGACAAGTCAAGTCTCCTCTCCTCTGTTAGGAACCTTCTTCTCTGCCGGAGCATCTTCCTCTCCATTTCCTGCCTATTTAAGATGTCTGCGAGATTAATTGTCTGCCCGTGGTTGCTCTGCTTTTCCTCGCTTATGCAACTAAAGATGAGTGCAATAAATATACTCTGTCTGAAGAGCCACTCGAGAGCGGAAAGCAGTTGTTACCGGGGACTCGAGGAACACTGAAAAGGATAGGAAACTTAAGCAGCAGACATTTACCTCTAATCAATTATTTTTTTTAACGTTTCATTTTGGTTTGAATAAATTCCGAAGTCTGGAGTGGTGTGGTTGAAGAAATTTGGTTTAACGAGTTATGCCTGACTGGTGCAGTGGGAAACAATCTGCTTTGCATGGAGTTTGGGTCTAGTTAGAGGTGTTTGTTTAACAGGATTGTTTTTTTTTTTTCAAACCGAACTAGTTCTGTGTCAGCTGTTTTCTGAAGGTCAGACTAGAAGCTGTTTAAAACAGGGTGAGCTGCCAACACACAGCTTGTCTGGCTCCCATCACTCCTCACTGCCAAGGCTGGGGCTACTGTGCGTCAAAGAGGAGACGAGAATGGCACACACACACACACACACACACACACACAAACACAAACACATATACAACGTTGAAAATCTGAGTTGCACTGGGTTGTGTGAGGACAGGCCACAGTGTTGGGAGGCAAGTCCTCTCTTGCAAAGGGAGACGTGTTTGAAGGTTCTTAAAAGCCATGTAGCGTGGCCACCCTTACACACGCACCTTGCACATTCCTTGACTCTGTCTGTCTGCTTTTTGTCATGTTTAGTCTCTTGCAGTCTGGTGAATGTTGATTTGAGCTACAGCCACAGCTACAGCTACAGTTACAGCCAATCATATCCCATCCCTCCTATGGTCCTAAAGCTGACTGGTTGGAAGTACAGTGTGAATAGTTCAGGCTGACCCACTCTTTGTTTACCATTTTCAGAGCTAAGAGCATCTATGAAAACCATGAGGTTGTGGACACACACACACACACACACACACACACACTGAAGGGAGAGTTTGAGGACCTTGAGATGCCATTTGTTGTCTCTGACCAAAGATGACGTTTGGGTGAGATGATCACCCTTTAAAAGAGCCACATCTTTACTTGCATTTGTGCAGTGGGATGGAGCAGCATTAACTGTCCAACAAACCAACCAACTGAAAGACTGTCTGGCCACAGTCTGCAGTGGGTCCACTGTCTGAATGGATTTATGGGAAGCATATTTCTTTCCACTGTCTTGCTGTCAGCCAGGGCAAGTTATTGTGTCCTGGGTCAGTGGACGGCAATAGTTGTTGTTCATTGCCATAAGTGTATATATTGAAGATTGTGCGATGGAGTGAATTTGATGGCTTCGTTTTCTTCTAAAGGAAAAAAAAAAATAAATAAAAAACAATTGCTGTTCTGCTTGTGTCTGCACTGCCATGAACTCTCTTCACGTGCTGTCAGAAAAACAATAAGAGATGAAAAAAGTAATCTGTACAACAATCAACACATGTCTGTGGTAAACATTAATTCAGTTTGCCAGGTGTCAGACTGACAGAGAGTGATGCAATAGGATTGAAAGACAGGTTAGATTTACCAGTGGATGCATATCACCTCTTCTCCTAGCATGATAACCACTCATTGGATGTGTAATAATTGTGGACTGGTTTCTGTGCTTGACCTCTGTTATGTGCTTGTGTGTGTGTGTGTGTGTGTGTGTGTGTGTGTGTGTGTGTGTGTGTGTGTCCTCAGACTACAGGTGGCTGTATCCGCAGTGTCCAGGCCCTGAGTGGAGCTCCATGTGCCGTGGCTGCTGTGAGTACGAGTTGATCCGCTGCAAATGCCCCCTGCACGGTGCACCTGTGGGCTACGCTGTGCCCTGCTGCCGCAACGCCATCAACGAGTGTGATCCCTGCATTATACACCCAGGTACACACACACACACACACACACACACACACACACACACACACACGCACACACACACACAACGCACAGTCTTTCTCAGTCTCAAACAGACACAAACAGCCTGTTTGCACTAAATTTCCCTAGAAGCCCATTTGAAACTTGCCTGTTTTGTCCTGCCCTAATTACAGCTTTTTCTTTTCTTTTCTTTTTTTGTAAGACAAGGGAATCTTAATAAGTCCTAAATTGTACATTGTTTGTGAGTAATTTAAAGTTGTAATTGCACTTTTCTTCCTGCGTTTTGTTTTTTTGTTTGTTTGTTTTTATGGGAACAGGAGTGAGAAAACACAGCTGGAAATCCATAACCCGTCTTGCCAAAGTTTACACAAAAATACTCTCGCATACACACCTCTTTCTTTCCTACAACCACCTGGACATGCACAAAAACACACTACATACACCACACACACACCATCTTACCCTGTTTTTGGCATGACAAAAAAACAGATGTTCATAATCAAATGCATACCTGAAGAAGTGTCTTCACAGCAAGTACTCTAAAATTCTCCCCTCGTAAATCTGTAGGCTCTCATTCACTGTATGTCTGTGCGTTTTTGTCTCCATACCCCTGGCCCAGACCCTGAGATGTTGACATTTATGCCCACCATGGCATGTGCGTGCCACTGCACTGCTTGTGTTTTTCGGTTTCACTGACGGACCACCATGAATAGGCTTGCCACGGCAATAGTGATTGGGTGAACGTGAATGCTTGTCTCGGTACATACGTTAGGTCTGTTTCCCCTTTGGCAGGGGCCTGATGACTTTAGCAGCTCACATTAACAGGAAGAATTCAAGCGCTGCAGGGCTGCCATGAGCAAAGCTATTCAGTTGGACTTCAGACTTCATATGTCACAACCTCACCCAGTTTCTCTCTCTCTATCTCTCTGTGTCTCTCTCTCCCTCTCTCAATTCACTTCATCCTCCACAGGCTGCAGCATCTTTGAGAACTGCAAGCGGTGCCACAATGGAACTTGGGGACCCAGAGATGACTTCTTCATCCGGGGGAAGTACTGCTCTGAGTGCCGGCCTGGGTGGTCTGGTGGAGACTGTATGAGTGAGTTCTTCTCTCCTCTTTCCCTGCTGGAGTCACTGATGTACGTTTTAGCTAAAGAAATTGATAACATGCGTTAGGACAATAGACCTATCACTGACCAGTGTTTTTTTGGGGACCATCAGTCGTCAACCTGTGATGATCATTAAGAAACGGTGTTGCTATTACCTGGTAACATTGCTGCAAAAGTGGTCCCATGTATCATTTATTTTCCAGATGTCCAATGTATTAGAAAATAATTCCGTTACACTATGCTCAAAATCAGCCAGGGAAGGCCTTCAGAAACATGATCTGGTGCCTAAGATAGAGTTTTCAGGAATCCCCACTTTTTCAATGCTCATAGAACAATAAGGGCATGGAATTGGGATATCTTCAGAACTTAACTATGCCACATCGATAAGTGGCAATAGATCAGACCTGAACTGCTGTGAGATGAAATCACAATTCAGTCTGTGTTGTACACAGAGACCAGGAACCAACAGTGGCAATTAAGATTGAAAGACAGAGTGCATGTTCAAATTCCTCTATACTACCTAAATCAGTTAACACTACAGTGGTCGGTTCAAAACAACAATTTTGGGAGCTCTTAGACCCCAAACCAGACACCTAATTCCCCAACCAACAGGTACAAGTTCCAAGAATGTCTGTCTGCAAGAGTATATAACTATACAGCTGGCGGCTGATGGCACCAAGCATCAACAAGTTTAATGCTGTTTTGTCGATCATGAGCCAATCAGATATGGTGTTAGCTCACTGTTCGCTGTATGCAAATTCTAAGACACGCAAAGGTGTCATCACCCATAGGCTATCATACTTATGACACACACGCAAACACTGAATTTCCCTTGAAGTCAGTTTAAGCCTTCCTGTTTTTTTGCTGCCCTAATCACAACTTTTATGTAGGACAAAGGAATCTCTTCATTGAGTCTGCTTTGAAGTGAGTGTGCCTGTTCTTTGTCTCTGTTGTCAGAGTGTGGAGGCGTGCTAAGGAAGCGTCAGGGCCACATCGTGCTGGAGGCCTACCCAAACAATGCCCGCTGTGAATGGACACTGGAGATCGATCGGCCTTTCACCATTGAGTTCAGGTGGGCACTGAGGCATCTGAGTCTCTGACCACACACCACACCACACCTCGCCTGGTAATAAAATCAGCCCTTCCTTCTCCACTACGTTTATTACAGAGGGTCTTGGCTTTCAGTAATGAGGTTCGATTGCTTGCTGGAGTAGTTTAAGTTTAAAAAGTTCGGATCAGTCTTTGAGTGATAACCTGCTTTGACTGATAGCCATTCTAGCTCTGCATTCAGAACTCCTTCCTCTGTTCACTGATTGGACAGGTTGAAATGACTTCTGAGATAACAAGCCTTGTGGGATCACATCCAGACTACAGTCGCACTGTAGGGAGATGATTATCGAGCGCAAGAACATAGGAAGGCGTGGCCAGGCTACACCTCACCATACATGGTCACTGCCTTTCCACTCAGTACTTTGGCACCTCTACCCCTGTGGCCAAATATCTACTGAGTGACGTTATTGTGCGTGTGGCCACAAAATTACAATGTGTGTTTATCAGATCTTCTAAGAATCTTCCATTTTGTTATGAAGACATCAGCTATTTCTTTTTTTATTCTTTTTATTTATTATTAAAAAACACATATAATTTCACCCTTACAGTTTAAGATGTCTGCTATGTGACAACCCATATTTTGTGGTTGTGTTGTACTGATAGATGTTTGTAGTTGTGTTGTGCTGATGTTATGTGTTGTTGCTGATGCTGCTGTAGCTATTGCATTTGCTCTGATGAAATCTGCTTGCTATCAGAGGGTCTGTTGTCGTACTCCCTCTGCGGGTTAAAATGAGCACCAACACTGAAAATCGATTTGCACCTGGTTAGCCTACTTTGGGCAACATATCCATCAAACCCCATTCGTTTCATTTTCGGTGACAAGCTCCGTACTTCCATCAAATTGGAGACACGGATCGATGGTGTTCCAGGCCTCAGATTGAAATCCAAAGCAGAACTCTGGGTGAAGTCTATGCCCAGTTCCAACAAAGGACTCCCTCTCCCATATTACATATTAAACTATTATTTGTATGTGTGTGTGTGTGCTCATAGCAGTGTTTAGCTTGTGGTTACAGTGTGTATATTTAGTGTGCCTCAGGATAAATAGTTGCATGATAGTAATTATAGCAGTTTCCCTATGAACATAATCTGAGGCATTTTAAAAACCACTGACATACCAAGCCAAAAACTCATACACACCATATAGAAAAGCCACCCTCCAGCACTACATAAAAGCTTCAGAGCCGCCTACACAGGCTTTCAAGTACAGTACAGATGGCACAGGCTAACTATAACACAAAGTAATTAATTGCCACATAAATAATTCTTAATATTACTTTTGGATATTTTATAGCAAGCACGCCATGAAGACCATAAATATAACAAGGGCCCTTTTTAGCTAAGTCCTCTTACTCACGGAGCTAATGGAAAGTTATGGGTTTTGGCATGCTCCTACGGGGCCTAACTGGCATCAGATTTACACGTTTAAGACCTTTGGCTTGCGTTGGTGAATGTTGTAATGGCTACCCATACACAATGTCTCATCTGAGCTGTACCCTCAAACACACACATACAAAAACACAGACATGCAGTGTCACACACACACACACACACACACACACACACACCCCACACCTTCTGCCCTGCTCCCCCGCACAACCTCAAAATACGCACCCTCACACTTACTCACACAGAACGGCTCCATCCAACCCACACGGCACTATTACACCCAACCACCCAGCCAGGCTGACTTAACCAAACCCTCAGAGAGACACAGAAAGACAGGGGGTGGGGGGTTGGCAGAGATTAATTACAGGACGATGAGGCTATATTTATCCCTCTCCAACCTTTAAGCTTTAGCCAAATGCAGTCACAGCGCATATAGCCAGCCAGGCACCTGTATACACACCCTACACACCCAACCCCAATCCACATGAGTGGAGCCCATCCATTAACAAACCCACCCACTTCTCTTATAGCTTCAAAGTATCCATGTGCTCTTCCAACTTTAGAACCATCCATCCACAGCTGGATGCTCTTAACCACAGAAGAATCCTGTATATCAACAGGCAGGCATCTGACATATCCTCTACATTTAATACAGCACGGCTGTAAGGGTTCACCTCAGCTGCTGCCAGGAATTTGAAATCCTTTGCCAAAATCTCTGGAACATTCTCTACCACCGGAAACACTATCATACGCGCGTGTGTCTGTCACTCTCTGTCTGCCGAAACATCTACTTGTCATTCCGTGAACTTTGAACTGTCAGGTGTAGTCTCACCTTCACTTCATCACCTCAGGAATGACCTTCCGCAGTTTTATTCATTTTGACAGTTTCAACATTTTAATCAGTATGACCATGAAAGTAGTTGTACATCTAGTCTGGTCATACACTGTAACAGCACACCTCAACAAAATCTCGCTAGATATCTTAGTTTACCTCTGAATTCTCTCTAATACATTCTCACGAACTATGATGTACTTAGTCCACACCAAAGATTCTAGAGCAGAGTGGAGTGCTCTAGAAT
>JAVQKI010058470.1:0-10453 GCA_036025975.1 Nematalosa erebi
TTTCCAATTATTTTTTTTTAGTTTAATGGGCAGCGCATAAGACTATGACAAAAAAACAAACAAAAAAAAACACGTACACACACACACACACACACACATACAACAAACAGTTCCAACAGTTGCATCACACTGCTTCCAGTAATAAATGTGATATTAAAACTTAATCAATCCCAACTACTCTTAATCAACCCGAAGCTTTGCATGGAGTGCAAGGAGATAAGTGCATGGAGATAATCAATTGTCAGCATAGTGGTTGCCAGATCATGCACATCACACTCCATTTACACTGCTGCATAGAGATTGATACATCAAGTAACATGGTGAGCGATGCTGTTTAGTTTACTGAAGTGGTTTAAAGTGGTGAACTTGCAACAGAAAGTACTAACTGCCCGACTAACTGACCTCACAGTTCATTATAGAAGAGCGAGAGTAGCCTGGACCCTCATCGCCCCCAGCAATCCAAGCGAGGTGACAGAACTGGCAACGCACCACTTACAGCACTTAAGTCACAATCCCAACCAGATTAGCAAAACATTTTTCTTTAGAGGTCTCACCACGGCCTGTCATTGGTAGAAGGCAAGCTGCAGCCAACTCCAGTCACTTTTCCAGTTATACTTAGAGGTGAGATAAACTGATTAAGCACTCTGATCGCATTGTGTCCTGCCGAAGTTGCTGATACATGTACAGAACTAGTAATCCAAGCGAGCAGAGCCAAAAGTTATGAGAGTATCTACTTTCACCGGCGCTGACGAGTGGCTTTTTGCTCATGGCAGCAACAAATCACCCGGCTCCATTCCAGACCAAGAACGCAATACAATCTGTCCACTGGAAGGAATACATTCTCACTGCATTGTGTCCATCTCCAAGTCACTGTAATATACTGCTGGTCTGACTAGTGCCCTGAGCAGAGACAATGCATTACGCCATTTGCTTTTGCTGCCAGAAATAACAGCAAGGAAAAGTCTTAGCATTTCACTTAATCTTTCAACATACAGCCTACGACAATGGCCATTTTTTCTGTCTACTTCTCCTCTGAAAGAGATACAGAAATGGGATACATTTCCATCTTTCTTTATAACTCTCTCACCTCCATCATTCTTTTCTTTCATATTTTCCTTTCTTGGTGTCATTCATAATTCCTACAAACATTTCTGTGGGTCCAGTTTATAAGGTAATGTCCCTTTTGTGCGATTCAATTATGTGCAATAACATAATGGCTATCCAGTAATATCTGCCCGTCAAGATTTTATGTAGCCTGAATATGCAAATAAACCCCCGATCAAAAAAATGTACGAAGCAATTTGTTTCTTAACTTGCCCTCCGTCGACTCTCCTTTTCAAGCTGATCACTAAGACAGAAGATGTTTTAGTCACAAAGATGTTACAGTGTAAAGTATTTGTTACACTTGGTGGTTTCAGAGAACAGGCACAGACATGTGAAAAAGGCTAAACAGCACTCCTGAGCCAGGACACAAGTGAGAAAACAATGAGGAACAACTGTATTGTCCCCACATGTCCAAATCAGCAAACAAAGGACAAAAAAAAGGTAGGAAATGTGGATTGTATTGGTACCATATAAAAACTACTGATAATGTTTTTTTTTTTTTGAAAATTTTCCTCAAGACTGAGGACTGTCTCTTAAGACTGAATGTTGCTGCTAGAGGAAGAGAGAAAGCAAAGAAAGTGTGCTTCACAGAAATGAAGGAAAAAGAAAAGAGAGAGAGCGAGAGAGAGAGAGAGAGAAAGAGAGAGAGAGAGATAGAACTTCTGTCTCAGACGAGTGCCTCCTCTTCCTCATCATCTTCCTCCTCATAGCAGCGGTTCTTCTTGATCTGCTGCTCCACGGTGAGCTCCTCCTCAGCCTCGGCCTCCTCCCCCTCCCAGAAGCCCACGTCCTGGGATGCGCGGTTGGTCTTGGTGCCAGTGCTGGCACTGGGGGACAGCGACGTGGACACGTCCGGGGATGTGCTGTGGCGGCTGGGCAATGACTCTACCTCCTCCGACTCCTCTTCCTTACGCTCCTCATCTTCCTCTTTCTGCAGAGGCTTGGATTTCAGCGCACCTGCCTCTTCGTCCTTGCGTCCTGCTGACGGACGGCCCTCATCCTCTTCATCAGAGAAGTTTCCGTTCATGGCCTCCGAGTTCTTGCGGAGAGCTTGGGCTCTTGGTGTTACCTTCTCCTCTTTTTTCTCTTCCTCTTCCTCCCTCTTTCTACTCATCTTCCTCTCCTCTCTCTCTTCGCGCTCCTGCTCTTCTCTTTGTTGCTCTGCGAAACGTCCACCACGTGCCGACCGCAGCTCTTCCAGCGAGCTGCGTCGCTCCAGGCCGCGGCGTAGGGGCCGGCGCTGAGGTGGCTCCGACTTCTGATTGGCTGCCGAGCTCAGGCTGGGGGCCACAGTGAATGGCCGGCAGCGCTCCTTAAGCGAGGCGCTACGTCGCAGGCTCTTGAGCTCAGCCCGTTCGGGACTGGCCGCCGACTGGAGCATCTCACCCTCGGGTGGCCATTTGGCCTTGAAGGGTTTGACCACACCGGACAGCTCTCCCTCCACGGCCACGCCTGACCCCATGCCCACTGTTGCTGTGACCTCGGAAGGAGGGGGCCAGGCGATCTTCAGCCTCCTGGTCTCGGCAGAGGCAGTGGGTGAAGCGCTCGTGGGAGGCCTCTCGGACGAGCCCCCGCGTTGGGCTCGAGTCTCCAGGGAGGCGGTTAGTTCGGTGACTTTGGCCAGGGGTGACTCCTCCACCACGGGGCTGGTGTCAATCACAGCGTTGGAGTCGGAGGTCACGCTGGAGGCTGGGGCTGCTTTGGTGATAGATGTCTCTGCAGGTCGCACTTCTCTGGGACGCTCCCCGCTGCTGACACCTTCCACAGCTTCCGGTTCCCCTTCTTCGCCATCCCGTGGAGTCCACAGCTCCTTGTGGGGTCGGTGGCCAAAGCCCTCGTCATAGTTGCCCTTGGACTTGAAGAGCTGGTTGAAGTGCGGTTTGCAGTACACGTTCCCATGGAGAGAGGCGTAGTTGCCCAAGCTGACCAGCAGAGGGAGGAAGGGAGATGTTAAGCATGGCAAAAGAAATACACAATGCAATATAGATGCTGCCTAGTTCTTCACGAAACAGTCTGTTGTCCAAATATGAAATAATATATACCTTTCATTGAGTCTCAAACATGAAATGGCATAACTTTAAAAGGTACCATGTGTTTTTTTTTTCTCTGCTCATTTCAGGATTTCACTTTCATTGTGATGTGGTGATATTACAGAAGAGGGAGCTGGTGTTGGTTGACTTGTTTACCATCTTCAGTGGCTACCTACACAACACACTACGTCATCACAGTTGTTTCTCCGCATTCTGTCGTCGGCTACGGTATTTTGGATGCACTATCGTCGTAACAAAAAAATGCCACTATGCAACTTTGTTAATAGACACAGGGGAGCAGACAGATGACTGAAGCGCAGTGGCTCACCTCAGCTTGGTGTTGCAGTGACTGCAGCGGAAGCAGGTGTTGTGGAAGATCTGCTGGTTGGCCACCAGTCTCTCCAGAGGGTACACTGTCTTCAGACAGGACACACACGTCTCTTTCACAGGCAAGTGGAACTTCTGTGGGGCGAATGCACACCCATGCATACACACACACAAACAGCAAAACAGGCCAAAATGCACAAATGTAAAACGGTCTGATATATATACACCATATATAGTTGTGGGGTATACACTATATATCCCCTATAAAACACTATTTAGCATTGGTCTATCTTTTAAAACACAACCAACACACACACACAATAAAACTGCAATGCCGGATATGCTTTACACTACACTATAAAACTGTGGTGCAGGATATACACAACACTTGCCTTACAAAACAATGTTGTGGCATTGGTCTGTCTTCTAACAATAGTATCAGATAGGCCATTGAATTGTATCGCATTCATTTAATTCATGGCCATGTGGGAAAAAGAACTCACTCTGGCAGCCTTGGGAGCGTCACTGTTTGCAGAGCCCGGGCTTCCATTGTTGGAGCTTGGTGTGTCAGCTCGCACCCCTAAAGCAAACCCGCAGAGAACAGATGAGTCATGAGGTGCTATTATAACCAAGTGTCACCAGGGGGAGACATAACCCCAAAAATGATCCATCCATCAGACCTGACTCAATCATGTAATTTCTAACTTACAAACTACACATAGCCATTGTAACAAAGTAAGTTTTTAGCTTAATGGCAAACTTGTCTGTCGTGGGTAAAAGGATGCAGCTTCACTGATTAACATATGGTGACACAAGGCAGATTTTTCTTCCTTCAGAAAGAAACTCTCCACCTCCCTATGGCATTTTTGTGTGCTGACTCACAATAGAACCCAGTGCCCTTCTCTCCTGCACTCTGACCCCAGTTTATGAGGGCTGGTCAAAACTGAGGCACAGATATCCTGCTGACTTGTGGTATGTAAGTGACTTCACCGGATGTAACTGTGGTGGGGAGTGTATGCATGTGGGGCGTGTGAAGGGCTACAGTAAGTGCAGAGGGTGTGTGTGTGTGTGTGTGTGTTTGTTGGTGTGAAAGATTTACTTACCATTTGTTTTGGTGCCATTGATCTCGGTGAACAGGCTCTGTGTGTGAATGTGCAAATGAGGATTGTACACAGGGACAAAGAGGGAAGGGGGGCGGGGGGAGAGACATTATTGTTTTATTACGAAAGAATTACTTCACAATAAAACACATAATAAAGACATAAACTGCTCCTTGAAATACAGACGCGAAATTGCAACCCACAGCGAAGCATTTACAATTATGTATCGATACTTTAGTTAATACTCTCAGTATCGATACTGAAAGTATCGCAAAAGCCTTACGGGATCAGGGTCACACCTCTATTCTCTTCCACCCCCACCTATGCATATTACCCCAAACACACACACACACACACACACACACACACACACACACACACAGGTACTGACCACTCCAGCTCCCACACTTCCAGGAGGCACATTCTCCTTGTGGTCGGCACTTGGACTGCTGCCCTCAGCCTCTGATTGGCTGTTCTGGAGGGAGAGGGAGAGATTTAGCATGTTAGCACTTAAACCTTGATCCTAAATCAGCAGATTTAGCCTCCCTATAGCGTCTGATGGCAGAGGCGTCACAGCAGAAGAGTCAGGTTCTCGTTATAGGGCTTAGTTGTCTCAGTTTCTCGCTTGTCTAGTCATCTCTCTGGCACCATCACCTGAGCTAGAGGGATTTAAGTGTCTCTGTACAGAGAGCAACAAATCTAACCCTGCTCAGGGTTGACATTCAGACTTATTTATGCCGAAAGGCTTTTTTCAGATGAACTAATTTGAAGGAAGGTGATTCAGTTCACTCACAGCAATACAAGATTTTTATTAAAAACATAAAGATGAGAACCGAGAAAAAGAAACACTATGTAGAAAGTGTAAAAAACAACAAGGATGCTTTCATTTTTAAATTCTGACGCATATAATTCAAATAAACAGCGTTAAGAGTCAAATAGAGACTCTGGAATGGGAAAGCCAAGTGAAAAGGGAAGAGAACTAACACAAGCTACTAAATCACCAGCTCACATTGCTGCTTAATCCCATCACACTACTGGTGTCATGTAACTGTTAGCCAAGCAGTAAGTGTCGTATTTTAATTCAGCTTGTCTTTAGTTTGGCTTGGTTTTCGTGTATTTAAGGGCTTTGGTCTTTGCCAGAGTCACTCGGAGCTCCTCCGCTGGGATGTTAGATTTAGGAGCGTGATGAAGCCCCAATGAATCAGCTGGTGAGTGAGAGGGAGAGCCCAGTGCATTGTGGGAGTTTTATGGCAGGCAGTTGTTTAGGGGAGACAGTCTGCCACCTCCTGTGGGGAGTGAAGGAATAAACATCTCCTTCTTTCTGCTTACACACATGCGCACGCACACACTCACACATATACTACAGCTACTGTAACACACTGCACAAAGTACAGTTACAGACACAACCACACAAACACATACACACACATCTGCACCAAAAACACTATTCATACACACACTATTCAAGGACAGACAAATCCACAGTTGGGAACATACACACGAACAGCCCCACAACACACAGACACACACACACAAACAAACACACAGACGCTAACACCGAAGGTGATTAATGGTAGTCCAGGTGTGCCAAGTTACATCACAGCCTTGTGCAGAAGCCTACACCTGTGGTTGAGTGTAAACAAAGCTGCCGCACTGGCAACACCCTTTCACCCACAACAGTGTGACAGAGAGTGGAGTAGAAAAAAGAAAAAAAAAAAAGAACACTTCAATTCCCAACAACGCTCTGTTATCACAAAGGAATACAAAGTCACTGATATATGATCAAGGCATTGGGGATGGATTTTATTCCGCGTTCGACCTTTCCTCGGTCATCCTTCAGATGAATTACAGCCAAAAAAATGTGCTTTCGTACATCTTTTATAATACTACCTGTAACCATGAAGGTCAGTGAACCATGAAGGCCAGCACATGGTTATCACTCGTATAGTGTATGTATAGTGTACTGCAGGTGAAGAGTTTGGTTCCAATTTTATTTCAATTATTTTAAAATATTGTGTGTATTTCAGTAATTATTGATCAAACCAAAATTATGTTGATTTCATTTTGTAAAAAGCATCAAGCAACTCAAACGTAGATCCACTGACATATCTGAAAGACATAATGCAAAAAGACTGATTTCTGAAAATTCATTAAATTGGTGGATATAGCGTTTTGGAACCAACCTCTTTAAGTATACCTCATCCACCTATCCACTCTGTTCTCTCTCTGTCTCCCTCTCTCTCTCTGGAACGTGCACAGTCTGCCTTATGTCACTTCATTTGCAAGTGACAGTGGCTCAAGGTGCCGCAAACCTCTATCGCGGTGATGGTAGAAAGATGTGAGGAGACTTCTAGCTACAGCCAGAAGGCAATCTTTAATGAATATGAATACAGATGACTGTCAGTTACTGTACATGATAATGATCGATCGGGATCAGTTCTTATAAGGGGCTTCACCTATCTTAAAATGGTATCTTCAGCCCCTGAGTTTAGGATATAGGTGATACTTTTACTTGATTTCATGTGTACTGTAAAAAGAAATTATCCTCAGGAAAAAAAAGGCATCCTGACAAATGTTGTCAGCGATGACAATGTGAACACGTAGACACCACACACACACACACACACACACACACACTGTGCATACTTACTGTGCGTGTAGGAGTGAGTGAGTCCTGTTTAGAAACTGCAGCTTGGTACTTGGCCATTCTGTCACGCAGAGATGTGCTCTCTAATGAAGACAGACCTGGAGAGGGAAGCAGAACAGCGCAAACACACACACACACACACACACACACACACACACACACAACACTTTCCGTTCATAACTAAAACAAGGTACATATATGTATAGTACTGTACCTGTTGTAAAAGTGCATGTGTATGCATGCCAAGACAGTAAGAGAGAGAGAGAGAGAGAGAGAGAGAGAGAGAGAGAGAGATAAAGAGAGAGAGAGGGGGCGAGAGAGAGAGAGAGGAGACATACCTCTGTCTCCCACCCGTAGGTCCATGTCCTCTGAGGAGGTGCTGCTCACTGCTGTCCGTCCCTGGGAGGAGAAGGAAGCAGAGGAAGGCCACAAGGCTTAGATCAGTCACACCAATCACAGCGCGGCTCTCAGTCACACACAAGGCGACCTGAAACACACACTCGTTCACAGCACGTGACGATCGGCGGACAATTAAGACAAAACACAATGAATGGCCATAACACCTTAAAAACCTCATCTGTAGCCAGCTAAAAACAAGACGTGTTCCCCTTTGAGGTGGAGTTGAGAGAACGAGAGATTTAGCTGTATTCAGTTTCACTCTCCTCTCTTTCTCTTGTCTCGTCTCTCTCTCTCTTTTTCTGTCTCTTCCTGAGGAAGCGTCTATTGTTCCATCCCCTCTGCAATCTGCAAGAGCTCGAATGTCCCACAGCCTTACAGGATCAGGGTCACACCTCTATTCTCTTCCACCCCCACCTATACCACACACACACACACACACACACACACACACACACACACACACACACACACACACAGGAGGAGCCTGCAGCAGCCTAACTCTGCTTTTACATTACAATGAATGTCTGTGGGAGGCTAAATTACCCGTTCCCCACTGACACACAAAGGCTGGACTGTATGTGGCCAGCCATGTTTGTTGTGTCAACAGCACAGGTCTTTTATCCTAAAGGCCACTTATTTTATCGGGGCAACAGAAGCCTCATTTGGACTGAAAATAACTGCCGAGATCAGCTTCCAACAGGGCAGGGCAGCAGCGAAGGGGTTTTATGAGAGGAAGGCAGGAATGGTTTTAATCGAGGGAATGTTGGACAATGAAGCACTCAATGAAGCACTCAATTTTGAGATGTCACTCCGAACTGTATGGTATTTTTTGCTGCAATTTCAAGTTTTTACATACTTCTGACTCATTGAAATGACAAGAAATACGTTGTGCTAAATTAAACCTTGGGCTGATATCTTTTCTGGCCCACGTTTTTTTTTTTCTTTTTACAGAAGTGCGAGAGTTCCCAAGTTTGGCTCCAGTTGCAGAGATTGCTTCACTCCCCAAACTGAGTCATGTAGTGAGGAAAGAGGTTCCATTTTCCCCAGTGCTATGATGCACTGAGCTAAAAAAGGGCCTCTAATTCACCGGTTCACTTCTGGGACCGGTGTTTTCATTTACGGGCTGGAACCAGGGCCAAGGGCGAGAGATTACTCAGTGAGTTAGGTCAACATCGGCCTTTGGCACCAGCGTGATTAAAAAATTGGATTGCGCCTTTGAGGGTAATTACAAAGAGATAAAGCGTGGGGTTGCTTTAAGGGGTGGGTAATGTGACAGAAACAGATGGGCAACACACACACACATACACGATAATCTGCTAATAAGCTCAACTGGTAAAGTCTGTGCCTTTGCCTGACTTAAGCAGTTAGTAACTACACACACACACACACACACACACACACACACACACACACACACACACACACACACACACACACTCTCTGAATCTTGTCTCGGACATGCTATATTTTCATCAGTTCATCCCGCTTCCTCTTTTCTCCAACTTAATTTTGCTTATCTCCATCTGCCTCCCCAACCACACACACACAAACACACACACATTCATACACAGCGCCAGGTTAATTTCCAGGTGATTTAGTGTTGACAGCAATATGTTTGTTTATGTTATGTGTGAGTGTATGTGTGTGTGTGTGTTTGTTATTTATTTGGCACATACAAGTGTGTGATGAACATGACCTAAACAGACACAGACGGTGTCCAATAACGTCTGATCCAATAAACAGAGTCTCTGACCCCCTCATCACCGCAGGCCAGCACACACACTCTCGGAGCTAAACTAGGAAACAGCCGATTGGCTGGAGCACGTCTCCAATTAAAATAACAACCCTGTGCTCTACAGACATCTGGCTCTTGAGTCCCTATCAATGGCCAGCACAGCCAATTAACCAAAGCTGCTTTTAGAGAGTCAATGGTCCTCTACTGGCTTTTTTGTGAATGAACAATCTAACTAAATACGATTACGTGAATAAAAACCATTAACATAAGGATGGGCTAATACCCAATAAACTGAGGTGGCAGTGAAAGATCTAATGCAATAACAAAGGGGCTTTTTCCTGCATACCTTTGGAAAGAGAGGGCTCTCTCTGCTTTCAGGAGGAGGTGAGAGGAGGAGGGGGGGGAGCTGGCAGAAGCAACAGAATCAGGGCTGTTGCGGTGCAATGATCACAAGGCAGGTTGGTACAGGTGAGGCCAAGGCAAACACACTTGGTGTGTGGGTGTGTGTGTTTGTGTGTGTGGATATGCGTGCAAAAAGAAGAAAATGTTCTGGTAACACCTCACTGAACATGACATTTGTTCAAACGTACTAGTGGCCTGGCACGTAGATTCTCCTCTGATGTTCTAGGAGTGTGTGTGAGTGATGGGAAAAACAGAAAGGGTGTGTTTGCATGTGTGTGTGTGTGGCATGTTGTGGCGTTCGTGTGTAGGCATTTGTTGTGTGTGTGTGTGTGTGTGTGTTAATGTATGATTTACAGAGAGAGAGAGAGAGAGAGAGAGAGAGAGAGCGAGAGAGAGAGAGAGAGAGTGTGTGTGTGTTGAGTGGGTACTGACAACTCATAGAGAACCCACTCAGAAAAGCACACAGATGAGGGCCAGCCAAAGGTCTGCCTAAGCACAACACCCCCACCTATATTCAGTTTCAAACAAATGGCCAGAGCCAAGCATGCAAATGCCATGACAGGGCACCCCTTTAATAGAAACTGGAAGATAAATGAAAAAGGAAAACTAATGGAAATGGAATCAAAGGAAATAAATAGAAAGGCTACGAATGAATGGAAAAGGAGGCTTACAGCGTTTTATAGAGTAAACGAAAAGTTCTATTTTGAGA
>JAVQKI010058606.1:0-11480 GCA_036025975.1 Nematalosa erebi
TACCATAAATATTAGATACTTTTAGCCTTCCACTTGAGTAACATGACTTGAACTCCTACCAAAGTAATTTTTGGGATGATATCTGTAATTTCAGGTACTTTATTTGCTAACTGCTAAAATGTTCATTTACAATCTGGTTTTAATAATGTTATGTTTCATGGTACATCATATCATGATGCATACTGCAACATCATGTTCATGTAAAGAAAGCATTTTTATTGTTTTCCATGTGAAATCCCCATGACATTTGCAAGGACAAAGGTTACACCACCCATTCTGGACTTTTTTAATCTCTGTGTGGAAATTCTGGGACCAAATAGCCAGTTGATCTCACTGTGCATCTTGTGGAGTAGCATTCTTCTGCAGCTCCTGAATGAAAGCTGGAATGAAACATGAAGACGCTTTGACTTCACATACAGTATGGTACCATATTTACCCTGTATATGGTGAATCTTTTTGTTTGAAAAACTGCACAGAAATGTCACATTTTGGCAGTGGTAGTAGTGTGCCTGTTCAAAGTGTGATTCTGAAGATTTTGCCTTAGAGCAACAGTAGTGCATTGACATAAATATGATGCACATTATTTCTGATGTTCTTTTGGGACAATAATATTCCAATGGAAGCTTTGTGGATGTGTAGGCCTACTGTATTTCTGGCTAATGTCAATAAGAGAATAACAGTGACCATAAGTAAGGGATACTGGACGATATGGTGCGCATATATCGGTTAATATTGCACTTTCAAGGTGATGATAAGGTCCCAACGCAGAGCAGAGCGGCCTTTACACCTCGATAAGTGCAATATTAACTGATATAAACACGCCGTGGAGTTCATTATCCGTCTTATACCACTGCTGCCACGGCTGCGCTATGTAGTTTTGCTAACAATTTACACGTCTTCTACAGTAGCTACAGTAACACAGGCTTGTTTGTAGAACTACTTCTTTCCGCCACACATCCACTCAAACTTACTGGAATAAACTGCAGTTACTAGTAAAATTAGTACTCTTACTAATACTAATAAAATTGTTGCTTTTTGAAGCCTTCATTGATTATGCTGTTCACATCTGGCTACAAGAAAAAAAATCCAACTCTATGCTCATGTTCCCTGGAGGTCAAACAGCCTTGCCTACAATCAAGGTCTGCTACCGCTTATCATAAACAGTGCCGTCACAAAATATTTCAGAATCATTGACTAACAGTAGCAGAGTTTATACCAGATAGGTATTTCCCTTGCCTAAATGTTGGCCTAAATCTTTGAAACAGAATTGAATCCCCTTACTCTCGAGCAAGTATGTTACAAGTGGCCCAAATGGATGTGTCTGGTTGTCTGGTTTCACTTAATACCAATACCTCAATCTTGAGAGCAGATATACCCATACCATAACTTCCAACAGACATTAAAGCAAAATTGTATCATCTGCAATTAAAGGCTCTTTTTATTTTCTATACGTGGAAGGCGTTAATTCTGACAGCAACACAGGTAAATGCTCCGAAAGACAAATGCAATTTATTGAAAACAATACTTGGTGGATGATTTGCCTCCTTCTATGCTGTTGTCAAAGCCGTGGAAAATGAAAGTCTACAAATAAAATTTAGCCTACTTGCTTTAAAGGGCTGCAACCTCCAGCATCCTTACATTCACTGAACTACTCAGGAATCGTTTAGAGAATTGCTAAGGAATTGGATTGATAGGCAGAATCGACAATGGCATTAATATTGATAAAAACATCAATTCCCATCCCTAGTTACTAGTTCTAAATAGATGGTTGCTATGATCAGAAGCGGGTCATTAGTCTGTTGTTGTCAAGCGCCACATCCAAATATTCTATCCTATCTTGGCTTTTGTAAGATCACTGCTTCCCAAAGTCCCAAACACAGTGTAACAGACTTAAAATCCATCTCGGTCACAGGTTACAATGTTGCTGTGCTGTGAACGTCGGTCAGGCCA
The DNA here is from genome assembly GCA_036025975.1 of Nematalosa erebi. Taxonomy (NCBI): domain Eukaryota; kingdom Metazoa; phylum Chordata; class Actinopteri; order Clupeiformes; family Clupeidae; genus Nematalosa; species Nematalosa erebi. Next base: position 1,951 of record JAVQKI010058606.1, read on the forward strand.
CGAAATTGTAACCCTGTGTTAACGTGACAGTTCATTTAAACTTTGCATCGAGTTTAGTGAATTGATATGAGGGTCAAATATGGCCGCAAAAAGTGAAAATTCTTCATAGGTGTGCAGTCATCTAAAAAAAGCACGTTCTTAATAGTGCATCACAATAGGAACTTTGATCAAGCAGTGGTATAAATAATTTATGTACAATGGTAATACAGGACACTGTCCTAGAAAACGGAACTGAACAAGCCACCACATGTTTGCTGCCCCTAAGAATGTACAAATGAATCTAAGTATTTAATTAATGAATTAAATAAGTCATTACCTTCAGTAATTTCATTCTTTAACGTCTGCAGTTCTTTTCGAATTTCTTCAAGGATTTCCTACAAACATAAACACATCTGAGTGAGTAGAGTGTCGTTAAGATAGCCTATTCGTTAAAATGAAAATTTGCAAATCAAAATAGCATTATGCTCTTATGGTGAAATATCATGGGGACAGGTAAGATGACATGACAGATTCATTTTAGGCTGATGTGTGTTAATTTCTTCATAATAGGCCTACTTACCGCTTTAAATTTTTCCAGCAGAGACTCGTTACATGAGCCTGCTTCACTGGTGCTGTTCGATGCCTTCATCCTTTTTTGTTGTGTTGCCAGACATTAAAAAGCACAAAGAATTGACAGAGTCAATGCATTGTTTGTAAAATGTTGTCTTAAATCTGTTAGTCCTGAATAATTAAATGTGATGATTCTTAAAATGAAACGGGTTCTTGTGGATTGACTGTAACCATTGTCTGAAGCCCCCACTGCAAGGTTGTTTTGGCATGTGGGCAGGGGCGGAGCTATGGGCGGGTCTAACAGGGCAGGGTTAACCCTAGGCCCTCCTCCACTGATGAAGGGCCTTTTATCATTTGTTAGCAAACTATACGCAATAATATCCCAGGCAGCTTTCATGGAAGTATCACGTGTTAAATGATCTCCATGATTATTATATAATGGGTGAGTGCATGCCTGATTATATACAGTATCTGTCATTTAAGGCAGCCAATACCATCAGGGTGAGTGTCATGTATTTAAAAAAAAATTAAATCCCTTGAAACTAAATAGTAGAGCTTTATGTTAAACTGTAGCCTAATGTTCTGTTTGTATTAGAAAAAAAAAATAATTTGCCAACAACTGCATTGTATGATGGGACAGGATTATCCACAAGCAAAAATTTGTGTATCGACACTGAGCAACCAACTTCCATATAAGCAACCAAAGGCAGAGCTGCAGGACAAGGCATGGAGAGATACTGAGAAGCATGATATATAGTCTACCGTGAAAATTTGTCGGAAAGGTAGAGCGACATCTTGCTTATGGGCTAACAAAGCTACAGAGGAAGTCAAGCCAAGCCAACAACATCCATGGCAGCCAGTGAAAAATACCTTGAAACAGAGGAAGGGCTGTGTGAGATGGAGCCACTCTCCTGAGCTCGAGAAGTAGATGAGGCCCTGTTTGGATAAGTGACAGTGATGAGAACAGTACAGAGCACGTGATTACACAAAGCCTATAACTAAAAGTTCTTACCTTGGCAGAGTAGTAGATTTCTCCCAGGGTTTCTTGACCTCTGAAATTCATTACAAAGAAAATGTAATCCACAATTGGGAATGTAAGACATAGGGGGAAAAGCAAGAGGAAGAAGTGGCAGAAATGTCACAGCCACCACTCTACATTGCCAGAAGTGTTTGGGATGCCTGAAATGACTACTTCATCCCTTTTTTAATCTCACTTTGTGGCAGTAATATAGAGTTGGCTCTTGCACCTGACTCTTCTGTAGAGTGTGTTAGGGGTGCATTTATGAGAATGCCCATTCATCCAGAAGAAAGAACCAGAATATTTGATACAACGCAGATTAAATAACGATTTAGCAGCCAACACTAACGGAATGGAGCACAGAAACTTACTTTCATTTTCATTTTGGGACGCCCCATTCAGTGAGCAGCAGGCTCACTATTCGTTTTACATTGGATCAAACTTTCTAGTTCTTTTTCCTGCAGACAGCGCTCAGAATTTTGCCTCTAAGTTAAGGAAATCACAAATGAAGAAAGAAATGAAGTAAATAATGTACTATAAAAAACTTCCTCTTAAGATTTTACTCCCCTAAGACATTGTGTGTATACTGTATGTGTGTGATTAAGTGTGTATAGACAGACAGGAAGAACTCACCATTTTGACCTGACACTTTTGCACTTGAAGACTCCTGAGTGTTATTACCCTACACCAGTTCAAAGATCAAACAAATTCGTTATGAATCTCTGTTATTACCATGAAGATAAAATGATCAAAAATGTTGAATTAGTGATGACAAATGATAATTATAATACTTATATGACTTATAATACTTATAAGTCATTGCAACTTCTTGGAAGAGGGCACATGCAGGACTCATTTAATCTTACATCTTTTTTAATTCATCTATGTTTATTGTTTCTTGGCAGATTTTTTAAAGTGACATTTAATACAAAACACTACATTATAAATAAAAATACATGGCTAGAAATTTAAAAAAATATAATTTTAGTAAGAATTAAAGCATAAATATTGTTATAGATAGCCTAATACTAATTTAGATATACAGGGCCAAAAGAAATTGTGACGGTCGACAATAAATGTGCCTTAATGATTTAGTCCAGAGTACCTCAAACCATAACCATGCTGTTCAAACTGAGTGCTGTTGGCTGGATGAGGAATGACAGAGTGTCAGCTAATTCTAAATGAATGGGGCTCTAAGCTCACTTTCAGTTTGTTTCCCATAGGCCCATTGAGCTGGCGTCAGCTGCAGGTTCACTATGCAGTCTACATTGTACCAAATTCTCTTGTTCTTTATCCTCCTGACAGCACTTTGCAAGTTTGTACAACAGGGATATGGTTGGAGGTACTCCACATTAACATGATATGGTATGTGCTAAAAGAGCTGCTAATGGCACAAACTGTCTGTCAGAAGAGTGCAAAATTGCCAATCAATCGCCATCGTCACATCAAAATGACATCGACCCCTCTGCCACGCACAAGATTTTATAGGTTTGTCACTGGGTTGTGCACCACGAAGTGAATGGAAGTGAATTAGGAGCTGCAGGTATTTTGAGCTAAAAAGCCCTAAAACTAATACATTTCTCAACAAACGACTAATAATGATCTTTTAAAGAGAGACAACTATGTGTAAAGAAAAACATATTCAGTGCTATTTTTGGGAATGAAACAAAATATATTGCCTCTGATAATTAATGTAAAAACATAAACTCGTGATATGTTTTTATCCTTTATTTAAATGTTAAGCATGGTATAGTTTATGCAAAATGTCTCAGCCTGGTTATTTGAAATAAAAAAATGCATCGGCCTTGGCAACAACGTACCTGGGAAATCTTGGATTTCTTTATTGCTAAACCTGAAGCATATTGAACCAAATCATCTAGGCTACACACAGTGTTGGAAAAGTTCACTTTCTACATGAACTAGTTCAGCTCAGAGTTCACAAATTTTTGAACTAAGTTCACAGCTCCAAAAAATGAACTAGATCAGTTATTTTTTTCAAAATGTTCGAACTATAGTTTTTCAAAATTATTGCCACAGCCAGCAATTCTTTTATTAGTTGAACGCTGAAACTATGTGTCAGATTTAATCTTCGTATCCAATGTTACTTAAATGATCATATGACGCCTCCTTGCTGCTTTGTCGAATACATGCTGTTGTCGCCCCCATGCTACTTTTTGTTTAGATGACGCATGCGGCGGTGTGACACTGGCCACTGCTGTTGCCGAATTGAAATCGGTATCTACAATACCACTCTTGGTCGTACGCTTTGGCGTACCCGCAGCTATTGACTAGAAAGAAAATAAAAAGTCTGAACAGCCCCTTATGGGCATGGAACTGATTGTGTTCTGTCACGTGATTTTGAGCTGTGGTTCTGTGGCACAGATTTAAGTTCAAGTCAGGTTGGAGTGCCCATGAACTTACAGTTTGAGGCTCCACTTTTTGGGGAGTAGGGCTGTCAGCAGCTTTTCTCCTGAGGGTGTAAAAGTGAGAGTAAATAAGAGAGGGCAAGTCAGAAATATTAATACATTTAGCACATCTAGTGGCTTATTTAAAGAACAAAGAAGAAACCAAGTAATATGAATATTTGGGGAACCAACCGTCGAGCGAGCATGGCACTCATTTCTCCCATGAGACCTCCTCCACCTCCACCACCACCTCCTCCTCCACCTCCTGAGCTTCCACTACTTTTGCTCTCTGATGCTTTGGGCCCACTGTCATCCTACATCAGAGAATAATTATTAGGTTATTATTAACACTACAACTTCAGTATGTTTCACATACTGTACATTCACTAATGCATCAGTGATTCTAAGAGATCTCCACTGCAATAATTCATTCTCTCTCTTCCATTTTACTGAAATTCTATCACTGTATACTGTATATTACATAAAATATATATCACACTGCCCCAACAAACTCCAACAAACACCTACAGTTGGTCAGTGTCCAACAGTCCATATTAGTTTGTTCTTGTTGGATGGAGTTTGACCTGATTAGTCGTGTCTGGTGGAGTTGTAGAATGTCTCTGTACTCAACTGTATTCCTGTGCCCAGTATTGTACGTGGGGATATCGTTATCTTGCACTTTTCTTAATAAGATATTTCTGAGTAAAACCCCAGTTTGTACTTGCGATGAACAAAAGCAAGTGGTCCGTACCATTTCTATCTTACCTTGTTTGCTTTGCGTAGTTTAGCACCAGCAAGAGCTTCTGCAAGTCCACCGCCGCCTCCACCGCCACCGCCAGAGGGAGGAGGAGGTGGAGCAGGGGGGCCAGACCCAGGAGGTGGTGGGGGGCCTGGAGGGGGAGGTGGTGCTCCAGCCGATGGTGGAGGTGGAGGTCCAGGAGGTGGAGGAGGAGCAGGGGGGCCTGCAGGAGCAGGAGGTGGAGCTGGGGCTGGGGGCGCTGCTGGTGCAGCAGCCTGTCTCTCTTTCTCCGCGTCCAGTCTGCTCAGACAGAAGCAAACATTCCGTTTTTATTACAATGGAAAAGATGCCCAGTTCCTTATGGAAATGAAGCAATTGCTCAGCATAATCTCTAGAGGGCAAATATTTGATGTGTTTATAGAATGCCTGTTACTGAGCACCTCTTCTGCTGTTCCTGGTCTTCTAATGAGGGTTCATTCAGCACAGGCGGTGGCGCTGAAGAAGTGACAGGGCAGAAGAAAAACAACTTTATGACTAAACAAAAGGTATAAAGGAAGATGAGTCCACTCCACTGTCCAGAATATATCTTACCTGTGTTTGATAGCCCACTCACTACGTCAAGAGCATGCACCATGCTGTTAGCAAACAGAGATGCGTCCTCTTTAGTGCTAAAGTTGAGACCCCACACTTGACGGGCATCTCGCCACTGATGGAAATTGGCTGTTGCCTGGTTGTACTTCTGCCCTTTCAAAATAGGGCAATTCATGACCAGCTAAAAGAAAAGATATATTTTATTACCATATACAGTAACAAAGGCAACTGTTACAGAAAGAGCTGGCTCAGCCCAAGGACACTAAATACAAATGAGTGTAAATAAATACATAATTCTGGTCAAATTAGTTGAGTTCAGGAGCCTGATGACTGGAGGGAAGAAGCCATTTCTGCAGAATGGTTTCAGTATGATGGACATGAAATGTCTTCCAGAGGGTAGAAACTACAGTAGAATAAGTAGTGGCTTAGATGTGAGAGGTCCATTATTGTTTTGGAGGCACAGTTTAGGGTTGGTGAAGCTAGACAGTATCTCTTCTCCAACGTCATCAACAGGAATACAGTATGAACAACGCCTGTGTACTATTTACAACAGTTCAGAAGCTGACTTATCCCTCAGGCAAACTGACACCTGAACTTCTCTCAGTTAATAAATGCAATGATATTGCATCTTTCTTTAAGGGCAAAACTGATTAACTAGGACAGGATATAACATCTCAGCTGCAAATAACTCAAAATCTGCAACTGCCTGTGACACAGAAAGGGAATTTCAATGCTATGTCAGCATTTACAGTAGCCTGATTGATTGAGACCTAAAAAAAACAACCAACTTTTTCAAGTCTGTTCTTCACCTCATAACTGCTGATGTGCTTCAGATCATAATGCTTCCTCAGAGACTGACATTTTCCCTACGCCCATTAAAAGAGCAGTTGTAAAGGCCTTACTTTAGAATAACCTAAATGCTTCAGTACTGAACAACTACAGGCCAATCTCCAATCTACCATTTATTGGGAAATCATTGGCATTTCATAATCAATGCCTTAATTTCCAGTAGGGTTGACAAAAGGCAATAGCCTTTTCACTGTGTTTCTTAAAGCACTGCTGCATGTGTACAAGTCTCTAAATGGGACAAGGCCTAATAACCTCTCTGATATATTTCAACAATATATATCTTTGTAAAGCACATTGAGCTGCCTTGTCACAGTTACAGTTACAGTTGCTGGGTACGGTTGCTCTGGAATTAACACAAGCCTTAGTTGTTCCAGGGATTGTTTTGTGTTTAGTTGGCCTCACATTAAAACCCATAACTGCAGTCAGAGGACCTAGCTGTTAAGCTGACTGTTTCCACAGACCGGGTCAGAGAAGTTTGACTTGGAATTGACTCTTGGAAAGGGGAGACTGCTGGTCTCTGTGTTTAGGTGCTAAAGACATTAGTAACACGTACAGATTTGGTCTGTTGTAAATAACTTTAAAATGATTGTAGACGCAACCTCCACTAGAAATGTAAGATGAAGCATTTGGTTGATATCAAGCACCAGAATATGGTAGGTACCCATGATCTTATCTGCTTTTTTGTCTGAGTCATTTCAATGGAGCGAGTCAAATGATCCATAAAAAAAAAAAAAAAAAAACCCTTGTGCTGGGGAACATTAAGTTGATTATGGTCAACTGGCACAGTGCATACCACACCTGCTTTATTGGGTAATGTTATGTTGGTAGATTAGAAAAAGATATTATGGCCCAATCACTATAATTACATCACAGTCACATAGCCAACATAAGAATGATCATACCTGCTGGTCAGCCTGCATTTTGCGGCCCACGACTCTGAAGGTGTTGTTGCTGGGGTTTTGGTATATTTGTAGCCGGCTCACACTCTGTGTCCCTGTCCCAGCAGGTGCCCATCGTTTGCCGGCATCATCATACATCATGACTGTAGCTCGAGCCTGGCATATACTGGTCTCCCTAGCAGGAGAGACAGACATGGGAAAAGGTGCAGATACAATTATACATAACAGTCCAACATCGAAGCCTCACCACTCCATACCCAGAGAGCTCAAATACACTATGACTGCCTCAACCACAAATACCAAGGCCAAAGTCTCTCAGAACTCTACTGCTCTAAAACCCAGATCCCTTAAAAATACATGTAGGTTCATTTCATGTAACATACCGCTAGCAACGGTTACATTGGTTGTGGTCTTCTCAAAGAGACTACTACTACAAATGCAAGCTCCAAGCAAGCAAGATCCTGCTAAAGCAATGCCAATGACAGCATCATCAGTGTTACTGTCTCATAGACACAATCACAAAGAAAAAGTTAGTTTTTTCCCCCTACTATATTCCTCTTCCCTCAATTTGTGCATTGCATTAGCCATGGCCAACAGCTGTGAGGTTATTGGTAATATGGACCCTGTTTTCATGATCAGCAGTGCAGTCTCCAGTGTGAAGTGCAAGTTGGTTTGAAGATGGCCCCAGAAAAATGTGGTTGGTATTATGATGGTGGAAAAATGTAACATTGAAAAAGGCTGGTCTAATGGTACTTAATCATGATGTCTGTGTTTTGGGTGTAACACCAAATAAACCAATAGGAGAACCATCCTCCATTGCCTTTAAGAGTGGTTGGAGCTAGAGTGCATGTGCCTTAGCTGGTTGGTATTTTTCCGGCAAGTTTTCTACCATTAGAAATGCACCTCTGTCCCAACAGACCTTACACTCACCACACCAGCTTGAGGAGAGTGGGGGAGTAAATGTGCTAATAACATATCCCTGCATAAACTAATTAATAACATTTTCAAAGAAGAAAATAAGAATAAACATCGGCTGTCCCCGTTTGCCAGCAATGAAAGTATAGTCACTTCGGCTATAGCTTATTCTATCAAAGGGGATTTCCCCAGAGATCAGAAAAAGACAGTTGACTACTCTAGAATCTTCTCCCCGTTTTGCCTGGGTGAGCCAAGCAGCAGTGATATAAAATGCTATCAGCAATCATCCACATTGCAACCTTAAGGTCTATTTGTGAGGTGTAGCTTAGGCTACATCTTCATGAACATCATAAAGATGTATAATTTAAAATATTTATTTGTTGTAGCCTAATTTGTTCCCTGTAGACAACAGAAGCTTAATTTGTCCACATTGCCCACTTCCTTCCATGCCCCAAAGCATTATACACCCATAGAATAGCTTTTCAGCAACAGACAACAACAGACTTTTCTCCATCCATATAATAGCTCTGAGGGAGCTTTGTGTTGAAGCACACCTCTTCTTTTAGCTGACAGGCCTGTGAGGGTGTGAGGTCATCTCTATATAGACGTGCCACTGTGGTGGAAAACTGAACTGTGTGACTGCATGAGCTTGCAGCAGGCACGAAAGCCCAGTGCAGCGTCTGCATGACAGGGCCCAATGTGTGTTAGATACATGATCATTTTCAACTTACTCCGGTTCATCAGATTCATGTGCAATTTGACTTCCACTATTATGACTGTCTGGCACAGCGCAATCAGCAGGCCAAAGAATTTTGTCATTGTTACCTCCACCAAAGGAGGTGATGTTTTCACAGGCGTATGTTTGTCTGTCTGTGTGCAAAATAACTAAAAAGTACTGCATGGATTTGGATGACATTTTCAGGCAACATGGGTATTAGGACAAAGAACAGATGATCACATTTTCCTGGTACTTTCAGCTTCATTTCACTATGCCCCACTGAGGGAACGTTTATCGTATCATTATCCAGTGCATGCTGCATCAGTTTTTCTGGTTCCTTTTTCGTACAGTCAGCATTCAGTGACCTTGGACAACAGGGCGATTGATTGATCCACAACGGATTTCTCCTTTAATGTTAAAGGTGTAGATTCATTCTTAACACTTTGAGTGCCGCGCTGTTTTCGGACGCTATGTCCCAGAGTGCCAACAATCTAGCTAATTGTTGATGATTTTTTTAGAGCCACAGTCTATTCTGTGCTATAGCTATGGACACATACTACCACTCATTTGAAAGGTAAGACTCTGAGCTCTCAGTGGCTGAAAGCCGTTTGTTTCTACGTGCCTCCATTCCTGAGAAATCCCAAGCTAAACAGCGGCTAGCTTTCATCAAAATCACTGTTTATTTCCTAGAATCGGAGATATAGCATCTTTTATGAAATCACGATGTTTGAGCCTCAACTTTTCATGAGTTTTCGATCGTCGTTTACTTCAATTCTGTTCATCATAGAGTTCCAGAAATCGTGTATGAAGTGTGTGAGAGTGTCTATTTCCGTAATTAAAAAAAAAA
>JAVQKI010058643.1:0-11285 GCA_036025975.1 Nematalosa erebi
ACTCTCAAGTACTAACAAAATGGAATGTCCTTTCTTATGGAGTATCAAGGTATCAAAATACTCAATACTTTCTACTCCATTGTGCCACACTATTACTGGTGATTTCAATTGTTTAAAAATAACTTTTTGTAGACGTAATAGTAGTACAAGTGAAGCAACCCGCAATAGATTTAATGTTGTTGAATCAGTTGATGCAAGTGGCACTAATCCCAAAGGCCTTACCTGGTGCACCTCCACACAGCTCAGACCCAAGTAGTCGATGATGCAGCGGCCCAGCCACTCATCAGGCCTGACGCTGAGGATGTCATTGCGGCAGGAGTCCAGGTGCGGCTGCAGGCGGGCCAGCAGACTGCGAGAGAGCAGGTAGCCATAGCCGCCATGGCAATAGCGCGCACGCTCATCTCCACCGATGAACTCTTCAGCGCGGCCCATGTACAAGTCCTGGCCAGCACTCAAGTGGCCCACCAGCTCCATTATGCGCTCTGCCTGCGTGTAAGTGTCATCCTGAGCCAGGTAGAACCAGTCGTAGTCGTTGCCGTGGTGCTGGTGCAAGTGGCGGACTGTCTCGTACATGAGCCACACGGGTCGGTCATCGCCGTGCGTCACCACCGACATGCCATGCGGTGCCTTGGCACTGCGCAGGCCAGTGAAGAAGAAGGTGCGGTGGAAGTGGTGTGCCACGGTGCGGTTCACCGCCACTCCCAGCGTGTTCAGGTTGGCACGTGACGTCAGGATGCCAACCAGGAGGCGTTCTCGGATGCCCAGCTCTGTGTGGATGTAGCGCGTCCTGATTCCAAAAGGGGACACGAACACAAACAAAGGACAATTAATATGTTTATATTATTATGAAAACACTTTACTTCAGGGGCACGTGTTATTTATTAACTTCCTCTTTGAACTCCTGGATGTAATAAGTGACTGAATTTCGTCATTGTCATTTACTAATTGGCTTTGCTGTCCTAGGCTTTTTTTTTTGAGCGGAGCAGTAACACAGTGTGGCTGGCCAAAGTACTTTACCCCTGAACGACTCTCAAAGATTGAGGCTACAAAACACCCTGGAGGTTCTCTTGCTGTTTAGCATCCAGCCATAAATCTAACCTGGAAGACATAAAAATTCCTATCACTTGAACCCAAAAAAAATGAAAATGAGTTTTTAAACTATCAGATGCCGAAAATGAATGCAGCAGTCTAACAGCAATGAGGCAGCATAGTATACCCTATATGGCCCTATAAAAAGGTACTCGTCCAAAAGCACACAGATAGTTTTGTTTGCCTGAATGCCTGAATTCAAACGCACCAAATTCACCAAGTTGATACAAATGTTGTGTGTTATATATAATAAGACAAATGGCCTTGGTTTTCATGTAGCCTCTATTTTCTGTCTGGAGTTGGCAAGGTCCTCAGGGGCGTCACTATAAATTTTGGGCCCTATGACAAAAAATAATTTAGGTCCCCTTAAACATTAAGAATTAAGTTTGCCGATGTAACTGACAGTTTACACACAGTTTTGGTTTACAGAAAAAGTGATGGGGGGGTCTGGGGGTCCTCCCCCACACAAAATTTTTAATAACATACAGGTAATTTTCTGCATTCCGGTGCAATTTTATAGGTTGTTTGCTGAGTTTAGAGAGGTAGGGTAAACCAGGAGACAGCTTATTATTTAGACGAGCTCAAGAGATCTCTGAACTGAATATGCAGTAATGTAGAAAGAAGGCCTAATGCAGAAATGACAGTCCATCCCGCATCAACAGGTTCAATTCACTGCTACTGTCATTAAGACAAGTTACGTTTATTTTAATATAAGCATCGTACGTGGTTGTGGTCACCTTGTGAGCGTATGAACATTGCGTATATTGCTCAGCCCAAGTCCGTAAGGGAGATCGTTGTGGAAAACGTAAAATGGATTTTGTCGTGCTGGGTTAATTTAAAATTTGAATAAAAGTCTGCAAGTTGTTGCAGCCTATTGGTTATTTTGTCATCTGGTTGCCTAGATCTGAAACATAATTTTTGCAGAAAGTAAATTATATAAGCTATTAATACGTTTTGTCAAATTCATCTAATAAGCGAATTGATGCAGGCCACGCACAAGGCTTGGAGGTTTCAGTGGCTGCTTGACAATTTCACTATAATTTTGATAGTTGTTTTAACATTTGTTTCGTAGTTACCTAGGATTAAAAGAAAGTTTTAACAAAAAGTAAATAAAGAGGCTTTCATTCGACGTTTCTGTAACAGGCTTTCATTCAACGTTTCTGTTACGTTTGCGTATCCACACTCTTCTACAGTATATGGCAGCGAATGGTGCAGCCAACGTTAAACCTGCTCAGAAAAAAAGATAGTCCTAATGTTCCCAAAGTCCGCCAGTCGTCTTACATCGCCTATGGTCATTACATCCAGAGCCAATGACGAAATCATATTATATTTTTACAATTCACTGACGAGACATGTTTAACCGTCCCGACTTTCACTTTGCACCAGTGAAAGAACAATTCTCCCCAGCTTTCACTTGCAAAGGCTGTGCCGAAGCTCAGCCGCGGACAGCCCCGGAACAATTTAACCCCTGTAAAATAATAATATTGCAATTTTCTCTGGGCCCCCGTCAGTGCCAGGCCCTTAGAATCATCCTACCCGCCCCCCCCTCGGCGGCGCCCCTGAATGTCCTTTTTACCTCAGTAAGACTATTACAACAACAGCCACACTAAAAGGGGCTCATCCCCATTTTAAACTGTAATCAGATTAAAATGAGAGGGTCCAGACAGAGTAAAGAGGAAATCAGGCTGGAGTCTTTTCAACTTTAAGCTTAACAGAATTTGACCATGTCAGTCAGTTTTAGTGAGAAACTGAGACATTGAGGCCCCTCAGGACTTTGCAACACATTTCAACACAGGCTAACAGCTATTCAGGGGTGAGGGATTACAACTTTTTTTTCTAGTTTCCTTAACTCCAACTCTTCTGTGCAGAAGGTTTTGTTTTACGGAAGTTAGCAGAGATAAAGGGCGTTAGGGACCAGATCACTATTCGGTCTATGCTGTATTAAAGTTTTCACGTTCTTCTCCCTGCCGACAGCACTTAGGCCTAGTGACCTGGAACAACAGGGATATGGACTGGATTTCTCCTTTTAATAAGACACATGCTGGAGACAAAAGACAAAACAAATGCTGAATACCTCAAACTACTTTCATTTCAATCAGTCCAGGCTTAGGCCTACATATGCAGAGACTATCTGTAGGGAGTTAGTAGAATAATAGCTATCAAAAATGATTAGGTCCATATGTATTCTGCCAGACTAACATTACTTTGGTAGATGAAAACTTTAGAGTATCATCACCCATAGCAATATTCTGTGGGTAGGCCTGTTCAATAGCTTACAAAACAGAAAATCTTGCATTGCTATTCCAGTCTTGTATTTAATTTCAGAAAGAAGTATGTCAAACCCCTGTGAAGTATTGGATTGTGTAGTCCTGGGAATACTGTAGTGCAGAGTCACTGTGATCCTGCTAGTGATTAGTCTGTCTTTGTCCTCATAAAGCACTGACACTTTTAATGTTCATTCTGAGAAATAGCTTGCTGAAGTGATATGATTATTCCACTCATGTTACTGTAAAATTGCTTTATCAGTTAATAGGTTCGTGTTTGCTGTGGTCTATTACCAGAAAACTCACCTGAGAACTTTCTTGTGCGGTTTGTTTGGGTCTTTATGATAGGGCACAATACGTGGCTGGAAGTCTTCGTTTCCACCTCCACCCGCCTGATTATCCTGAGACTCCCCTATACGACCACCAGCAAATAAGCCCCCATTCCCAAGCTCATCGCCGCAGGTCTCCTCTGTGTCCCCCTGAGTCCATGACACCATAAGCAGACTGAGGCTGCAGCCCAAAGAAAGACCCAGGATGAGGGGGAGGGCAGGCCGGAATACGGCGAGGAAAGATGAGAGACGCATGGCGCACCTGGGTCAGCTTCGCAACACTCTGTCAAAAGCCGTGTATCACAGTCTGCTTTGAAGTTCCTCTTGAAGGAAGAGGAAAAAACGCAGAGCTCCTGGCGTAGCACCAACTTCACCTTTACTCGCTATTATTTGGACTACCACCGGGTAAACAGACAGGGGTAAGACAGAGGCGCCCCAAATCAACAAGATATGCCGCATCAAATGCAACCATTCACGTTGACGTACAATGTCCACCACTGCATTACATTTAGGAAGCACAATGGTCTCAAGGAGCGATCTTCCTATTTTATACGTTTTCTATAAATTCTCCATTAAGACATTCTTAACGCTGTTACCATCAGCCGAGACAACACAACATGTTTAGTTCACTTTGCCACATTTAATGCTAGACTAATACGCAAATACCGGATGTTGGGAGGTCAGTCAAAGCAATAAAAAGGCAATGGGCTGATTTGCTTAAATGTATCAGTCTCACGTACTTACAAGATCCACGAACACGAGTTCCTTAAAAAAGGTATCACCTCCTGGCTAAAGTTCCAGAAATGAACAGTTAGGGGAACATTACCGAAATTATGTGGCTAACGTCAAATTACCGTTAGCTATGGACAGTTCCCATCAGATCCTTAACGTAGTCCGATTTCATGTATTGCGTTATTACTGTCGATGCGTTTGGTGATAGATATAAAACGATATTACATCGTAAGTACAAGTAATTTGTCCTCTTCCAAACACACATTCAACCCTGAAGTTATAAATCCCCATTGTCTTCGTGACACTGCCAATCAAGCATCCTAACGGTACACGACATTCAGAAGAGGAAGAAAAGTGTTGTTACCCTAGCCCTCCGTGGAAACAACATGCGACCAAAAACGTTCCACTCATCAATCTGGCCTAGCAAAATACTTATGCGACTATCCTCTCTCTTTACCGCACACACTCCGTATGCTGGAGGTGGTGATGTTTTCACATCGTGATCCTCACGGCAGACACGTCATCAGCCGTGAGGGGGCAAAAAAATCCATAGCTTTGACAACATACATAAGGAGGTAAAACATAATGGTTTGGATAAACATACTATTTCCCTGGAGTTTGGTGCCTGTTTGTATACTGTTCAAGTAAAGAAACCTAGAATTCGTTTTTTAACGTCTATAGATAAAAAAATGGAAACTACATTAAAAATAGGGCAACACACCTGAAAATGAATAGAGTGAGATTCACGCGTGTGATGCATAGTTGCAAGTTGCTTTCCTTAAACACAATTTTCAAATCCTATAGATGTTTGTTTGTTGCCTAACCATTTAATTAAAAACAGAAATTATGGTAACAGTGTTGAAAGACGGGTGCAGCTATTTCTAGGCCCTCCCAAAGGGGGGCGGAGGCTGAATCTCACCGCCCTTGACCAAATATGGTATGACGATTCATCGTCTACCCGGTGTGTAGAGGAGAGAAACGCGCGTTTGTCACACTTGGTACAGAGTGTCCCGGATCTCACAAGGTAAGACACCAAATAAGCCACGTTTACTGAAAAGATAAATATATTCCAGTGGTCTTGTTAGTAATAATATCAATCGCCCACAGTGTTGACGTGAAACAGACTGTCGGATATGTTATTACCCCCTGTATCAGTATGTTAAGAAAACTTAAGTGGCTAACGTTAGCGCCTCTGGACACAACGTGGATGTCAGTCTCTCGAATACATTTCAGCCACCATGCCTCATATAGACTGCTGAAAGCTAACGAGTTATTCTTCTGCAACATAGATTGGTAAATATTTTTTTGACTGTGATATTACCCCGAAGTGTGACATCAAGCAAACATACATGACAATGCGTTACTCATAGCGAGAGAGAAGTGACACATAGCAACCTATGACTGACAGCGAATACCTTTACCATTGCTGCTAGCCGAGTACTGTTTAAACTGGGCCGAGACGTTAGCGTGTTAGCATTTTGCTAATGTAGAAAATGACCGGTGTTTGGTTAAATCAGGTAGTCACGTATAAAGACAAGAGACTAGATGCTACCAGCCAGTGTATTTTAAAGTTTAAAACATTCTATTACTCGGAGTAGAATATAAACTCCCCGTGGCTGTCAGTTTTATCCCGGATAAACATAAGCTTGCTCACTATTCGCAATACATATGACATGATAACTTGTAATTGCTAGGTAGTAGGGGTAGGGGGCCGGGGCCTAGCAGGTTGTCCCAGGACTTGGCACGCAGCTTGAAAGCGCTGTGTTAAGGGCGCAGTGCTGCCCTGTGCAATGTAGCAGTGTGTTATTTCTCCGAATAATCTCTATTTGTACCCATCGTATTGCATAACATCGTCCTGGTCATGTTCTGACTGACAGAATCGCATGTTGACTTCAAAGTTAGTCGACTTTATACCATATGTAGAGAAAACTTATACTGTTCTTTGTGTGCTGTACTATTTTGATGGACTGAATTTTAGTTACTGACATACAATTGACCATATGTTTTATTATTGTCAAAAAGATGTCATTAAGTGAGGATGAATTCTGCACTGTGGGTGTTGCATAATACAGCCCCCAGCCAATACGGCATGTGTCACTGATAGGGCAATATTTTGTCTCAGGTTGCTGTCCTTAGCTGCAGCCATGCCCTCTGACCTGGCCAAGAAGAAGGCTGCGAAAAAGAAGGAGGCAGCCAAGGCTCGCCAACGTGTCAAGAAGACAGAAGAGTTGAATGGGGTGGGAGAACATCAAGAGAACCAGCAAAATGGAACTGTCAATGGAGGTAGGTACAGTGCCACAGTATAATGTGCAGTACAATATGCAGTTTTAACGTAAACGTGAAGAAACACAGCGGTTAGGTTTCCTTCCATGACTCTGCCTTACAGTTTATTCTTGGAGAGATGTCCTGCATACTTATGCAAAAAAGGGGTAGCCTAATTTGTAATCAAACTCAAATCTTTGTAGTAGGCCTATTTTTTTATATGTTCACTATACCCTTACAAGATGTGTGCACAAGGACATGTTTTAGTTTTCTTCATTTGACATTAAACCCCTATTTGGGACTTTCTTTTCCAGTAGACGTGGCATTACTCACAAAGGAGCTGGATGAGTTTGAACTGCGAAAGATGGAGGCACGAGCTGTCACTGGGGTCCTGGCATCTCATCCCAACAGCACAGATGTGCACATCAGCAGTCTGTCGCTCACGTTCCATGGCCAGGAGCTCCTGAGTGACACCAGCCTGGAGCTGAACTCAGGCCGCCGCTACGGACTCATCGGCCTGAACGGAACAGGTACAGGCTCCCCTAACATAAACCATTTTCACTTAGCATTGTCCACAGGCAGCCATACTACCACGACGGTAGTACCTCGTCATTGTTCTTCATCAGGGAACTCTCCTAAGCTTTAGTTTCCTCAGCTTTTTTTAGCAACCAGTGAACAGAGATTGAAGGCAGAACCAGTACTTTTAAACTTCTCAGAAAGTACCTACCCACTTTGCACAAAATGATTCGAAATCTTTGGTTAAGTGAAGTGAAAGAGTCTGGTCCAACACCTGGTTAACACGGTCTGTTACACTGAAGTTAATGAGGTTATTATAAAGGGGAGATTAACAGTCATGACTGTTATTACACAGTAATTAATCTTCTTTCACACTAGTTTCAGATCTTTTAGAATATCTGCACTTTGAGTGTATAATCTTTTAACTTTGATGTAAATTTGTGCATGATATATTTACACAACGCTTTACTGTGACTACTGAATTTGTCAGCTCTTAAAGGCATACAAGGCAAGACTGTGATTTTTTATCCCGGGAGCTCCCCCTACAATCACTGATTGTTTGAGAAAATAGCAACAGCATTGTACATTTCCACCAATCCATGTTAATTTACTTGCAGACCAAAGAATAGGAATCAGCGATGATAATTTTTGTGCGTTACGTTGACTAACTAGCCGGTAATAAATGCAATTTCGATTGCAGTTTCAGTTTCGTTTCCTCGACCCGGTATTTCAGATCCTGCTAATGTAGTAACCGCGGATCCTATGCCTGAGCCGGACGATAAAGCCCATATTCACCCCGTAATGAGCCATTTAATCATCATAGTAACTACGTAGCTGTTAAATTTACCTTAAAACGTTGCCTAGTGTGCCTTTAGTAACCAATTGATGAATTCTCTCTGGCTTTTCCCCAACAGGCAAGTCCATGCTGTTGTCAGCTATTGGTCACCGCGAGGTCCCCATCCCTGAGCACATTGATATCTACCACTTGACACGTGAAATGGAGCCCAGTGACAAGACGCCCTTGCAGTGTGTTATGGAAGTGGATGAGGAGAGGCTCAAGCTGGAGAAGGAGGCTGAGCGGCTAGCACACGAGGATGGTGAGTGTGAAACCTGCACTTTTTATCTCATTCTCTCTCACAGACACAGAAACATTTGTAAAGGCTTTGGCCTACTGTTATTTCGTGATGTTAAATTGCATGAATTGTTACATTATCTTTTGATGCACCCAGTTCATTTTTGTCAGTTGTGTAGTTCAGAACAGTTAGTGAGACATATTGGAGAATATATAAATGAGTATAAGAGGTTTCTTCTTATCAGTGTAAATACAGCAAAGATTAGAGAGCTGTGCATAACCAAAGTTCTCTAAGACTTTTTGGTAGATAAAAAAAAAAGGAAAAAAAGATGGGTGCAGTAAGCCATCACTGTTGTCATTATTCATGAACCACCCTGTCCATCCTTCAGGATGTATGTTTGTAATATACAATACATATAGATTATGCCCATGGAAGAGGTTGTGGGTTAACCCTCTGCTTTGTTGTGATGCAGCCGAGTGTGAAAAACTCATGGAGCTGTACGAGCGTCTGGAGGAGCTGGACGCAGACAAGGCGGCGGTGCGGGCCTCCCGCATCCTACACGGTCTGGGCTTCACTCCGGCCATGCAGCGCAAGAAGCTCAAGGACTTCAGCGGAGGCTGGAGGATGCGCGTCTCGCTGGCCAGGTCAGTCAGATTCTTAATACTGCCTTATGCAGTATGAAGGCTCTCTAGGCAGAATTATTCCTTTATTCATTGAATCTAGGGGAGAACAAAAACATAATTTTAGCTGGAAATTAAAGAAGAAGAACAGAAGAGAGTCACTGCTCCCAGAGCAGACCATGTGGCAAACATTTTGCCCTTTGCTACAGGCTAAGTTGGAATGCCTGCATTCATTTTGTTGTCTGTGTCAATTTTCTCTCTTTTCATGTTCTTGCCTCCATCAGAGCTCTGTTCATCAAGCCCTTCATGTTGCTGCTCGATGAGCCAACTAACCACTTAGACTTGGATGCTTGTGTGTGGCTGGAGGAAGAGCTCAAGTCGTGAGTATTTTTACCTCCCGGCTTGGAGAATGTAAATAATTTATTCCATGATCACTTGCTCCTTTGTTGCTCTTGAAATGCTGTTGGTAATAAATGTACACAGAGGTACAAATAAGAGGTTAAATATAGTTGCTATTGCCTTTTTAAATCCTTACTTTTAGTCTGTCAGGCATGTGTTATGTAATGCTTTTCATTTATCAGATTCAAAAGAATCCTGGTCCTCATATCACACTCGCAAGACTTTCTGAATGGCGTGTGTACGAACATCATCCACCTGCATCAAAGGAAGCTCAAGTATTACACGGTAATACATAGCAGACAATTCTCACTGATGTGGGCCTCCATAGCATCTGCCCATTCAAGAAAAATGTAGTAAAACACTTTCCATAAACTTTTGCTCTTAATATTGTTTTCATACTGTATGTCACCAGTAGACAGTCTATGGTGGATTGATTTTTTTTTATAAGATTTTTGAGTGCTTATGTTAAATGTAAACTGTATTGTTTGGATATTGTGTGAATGGAAAAAAGGCTGTCAAGAGTGCACAGCATTTCCCTAATGCATGTTGCTGCTCCTGAAAGGCAGAGGCGTCATCAGCGTGCGGCATTTGTGCAAGCTGTGGTAGCACCCTCCTGTCAGATCCCCCTGGACAAACACCAGGAGTGGGCTTGAGGGCCTGATGCCAATTGGACACTAATCACAGCCATAGAAGGCAGGATCTGATGTCTTTATGGCTGTTTCTAATTATGTCCCCTTGCTGGTGGCTTTGAAGTGCCAGAATGCTAAGCATGGGCTTGGGATTAAATTAGACCTTCATCAGACATTATAATGGCAACCCGTATTAATGAGAATGAGCGCTAAAGTCATATAGTTTTTAAAACAAATGACCTGTGCCAAGTGTAGTGTTAAGCTACTAATGTCTCATGCTGGTCTGTGCTTGACTGATTGCAGGGCAACTACGACCAGTATGTGAAGACCAGGGAGGAGCTGGAGGAGAATCAGATGAAGCGTTACAACTGGGAGCAGGACCAGATTACACACATGAAGGTAAGTCAAGCCGAGCCTTGCGTGTGTCACAGAGAAGGCCCCCTAGTTTCCCCCCCGTTGCACGTCTGGGTGACCCCTGCATCTGGCCCATTTCCCAGTCGTGAATTAAGACTAGCTCCAGGCGCATCGCCAGGCTTTTCCACAGCAGACTGTTTGCCAAGTAGACCACTCAACCAGCATGGCCAAGACACTGACATTTTACTACACAAATTGCCACATTGAGAAGCACACTGTCACACATCTTACTTAATGTTTTTTGATGGTTATTCATTAAAGAAAGTTTATTAACTGATTAAAGCAAGGGCGTCAGTTTAGTTTTGAAAGTGCTGGGGACAAAATCACTGTTTTACAGCTTGGCATGATATGTGCTGGGGACATAGATTTTACATGATCTTTACGCTATATTGTGGGCTGTTGCGCCGCGCCTGAAACCAATTTTAAAGTGTTGATGCAAGAATGACGAAGTTAACCGGGTTTCGAGCGGTTTCCTACCCTCCCGAGAAAATTTTCAAGGTAGTAGGCTAAATGGCGGGTTTTGCGCAAGACAGAATGAACTTATAGACAGAATGAACGGTGATGACAACCTCCCGAAAACAAACCCAGTGATTCCCTTGAGCTCAGTGCTCTATAAGTCCTAAGGTCAAAAACTGTATCCACACAGTCCGATCTCAATATTAGTCCAGAACAGAAAAAAAATCTCTTGTCCAACAAACGTTAGTTTGTGTTTTAAGCATGAGGAGACGCGGCTTCTAAAAGTCATAGCCTACAGCTGTAGGTCCACTCACAGGCTGACAGGGATGGACTGATAATCTGGCATACCGGGCATTTGCCCGGGGGGCCGACGTGCTTTTTGGGCCGAATTTTTTTTTTTTTTTGGTCTGACCGGCCCATAACCAGTAGATCACACAGCCCAAACACAATGTTGAACAACCACCCCGTTCGCTTTGGTCCCGCTTACACAGGCCAAAAGAGG
>JAVQKI010058771.1:0-10180 GCA_036025975.1 Nematalosa erebi
ACACACACACACACACACACACACACACACACACACACACACACACACACACACAGCAGTAATAACACCCACTCAAAATAATCAGCACTGCATAAATAAACACTAGTCTCAGTGTTTGGGTGTTTCTGTGTGTGTGTGGGTGTGTGTGTGTGTGTGTGTGTGTGTGTGTGTGTGTGTGTGTGCATATGTGTTTAGAGAGGCAGTGCACAGTGCAAAGTACCTGCACTGTTAGTGGAACAAAGTCCTTAGTTCTGCATCTGTGTGACCATGCACAAAACAAATGAAACATCCAATAAAGAAAAAAAGAAAGTGGACATAAATGTTGTGGGGAAAAAATGGTTTGAGAGCCTGCATGAAGACAAGGGAACCCCTTACTGTACATCCTCTGCCCCCTGTGTCCTAGACCGGTGTACATTAGGGACAGGACTGCAGCTCTGTGTGTGTGTGTATGTGTGTGTGTGTGTATCCCCCCTGCACACTCCGCCCCTCGTCCTGGACTGGTGTACACCAGTGCCTACTGATTGAGGACAGGACCACAGCAGTGCACACGTCTGGGTTATCATCCCCCGGGGTCCTGATTCACAGAGAGAGGAGCTCCGACTGCTTTTAGTGTCACATCGCAGGGCCCCCACAAGGTGTTCATTAACATGGCAGCTTGTCTGAAAAAGTAATAAGTCATGATTCTTTATGCAACATTCTCCCCTCCTTCATTCTATCTATCTATCTATCTGTCTATCTCTCTACAAATCTCTCTTTCTATCTATCCATCTGTAACCTACATCGTACTGCACGGTTCACCTTGCACACCGGGGGTGAAACCTGCAACTTGCAACACCATGGAAAAGGAGTCGAGCGCAATAGCACAACTCTGAAGGTGTCAGGAGGAGGTTTACCAACGTACTTACAGTACTTACTGTGCAGATATCGACCAGTTGGCTACCGATACCTACATATCTATCTATCTATCAATATATCTATATATCTATCTATCAATCAATCAATCTATCTATCTATCAATATATCTGTCTATATATGAAGAGTTCAGATTCAAAACCCTCTAAGTCCATTTTAAGAAATATCCAAAAATTAAGTTACTTTTATAATGAATTCTGTAATCTCTGTCAAACTTTCACTTGAATGTTATTGGCAAGTAAAAACCAAGCCAAGCCAAAACAATCCAATTGGAGTTTAACTGATAATAAAATTTATACTACTTGTATAAATGTATATCTGTAAATGAACCTAAATGGACTTAGAGAGTTTTGCATCTGAGCTCTTATATATCTAGCTATATATACATATATAAATATATCTTCAGATTGTGTTTTAATCTGCTCAACAGCTGGCTTGGAGAGGAGAGGAGAGGAGAGGAGAGATGGTCAAAAACATCCTGAGGTCCAGGGAGGGGAGCAAGAGAAGCAGAGAAAGTGGGAGAGAGAGGGACAGAGAGAGAGGAGGAAAGGAGCGTATGAATTTCAAAAAAAAAAAAAAAGAAAACTCCGGAGGGAGGAGTGGAGGACACTTTGGAGAAGAAGCGGACCAGCGTTCGGGCCCTGCAGCGCTTTAGTTCATACTGTTGAACTGGCAGTGGCTGACACTTTTGGGCTAGCAAATCCCAGTAGAAAAACACTTTTTACTTTACTTCTCATTTTCTCTCTCTGCTATCCCTACCTCCCCTCCCTACCCCTCTCTCTCAAACACACACACACACACACACACACACAGACACACTCTTCCTCTTGCTCTCTGTCTCTCTCTCTCACACACATATACACACTCCTCCTCTTTCTCTCTCTGTCTCTCTTACACAGACACAGTCTCTCTCTCTCTCTCTCACACAGACAGACTGTCTCTCTCTTTCTTTCTCTCGCACACACACTATTTCTGTGTCTCTCTCTCTTTCTCTCTCTCTCATGTCCCCCTCTTCCAGTATGTAGGGCCAGCTGTGCCTGAGGCAGGACGGCTGTAAGCTAAGAGAACACCATATGGATCGTGGGCCACTGGTAATTGGCCCAGGCCTGTCAGACTTGCCAGTACTCTGGTAACTGCGCCTCGGCCTTGATGTTAATTCTGGTCAGCCGATGCAAGCGTGTATGTGTGCGTGCGTGTGTATCTGTGTGTATGTGTGTGTGTGTGTGTGTGTGTGTGTGTTTGAGTGAATGGCCAGAAAAAAAAAGGAGGGAGAAAAAGGTTGTGTGTGTGTTTGTGTGTGTGTTAGAAAGAAAGAGAGAGTGTGCAAGCGTCTGTGTGTCCGTCTCACAAAGTAATACGAATAAAAATGTAAGTAAAAAGTAAAATGTGACATCTGCTTGTGGTACAGCCAGCAGACATTTTTCTGTCAGATCAAATGGTAACACAACTGGCAGCAGAAATATGAAATAAATAAAGAAACATACACAGAAAATGGCAGAGAAACAAGTTCACCATTGTCAGCAGGAAATACTCCCAGCTTCTTCTTTTGCGTGAACTTTTTGTTTGTTTGTTTCTGTGCTACCTTGTTTGGTTATTATTTATTTGTTTGTATGTTGCCAGGAAGGCCAGATTGTGGAGTAAGCATCCTTTCCTGTCATAGTAACACACTAACACACACAGCAATAAGTGTGAGCGGCTCCAGTCACGGGCTGAGTGTTCATTAAGGTTGGAGAGAATCCCCAGAGCTGACTGACGCTCGTTTGAGCCCGCAGTAACCTCTTCGCCTCTGGGTCTCCCTAATTGACCAATTGACTTAATGATCGATAAACGAGCTGTTTTAGTTAATTGGAGCGAGATCCTTTGACCTTGCGCTTGCTCTTTCGCAGCCAAGCTAGCCTCTTCTTGGTGGTCCAGAAATTCACCAAGGGAGATGGTGTGCAGGTTGGCCAACCCACTCTAGGGTCCTTGAGAATTTGTTCACACACACATACACACACACAGTCACACATGTGTGCGCACCCACACACACACACCAAAAAACTCACATATTGACTCGTAACGGTTGCAGGAGTACACAGAGCCTTCTCGGAATCTATACAAAAATGCATACATGTATACTGAGGAAGACCACCATCCATCCATCCATCCATCCATCCGTCCATGCAGAAACTTCCATACATCCTTGAATTCATTCATCATTTCTTTCTGTCAGTGTCACACACACACACATTTCTTCACACACGACACCCGTTCTGCTCGGTCTCCCATACAAAACCTATTAGCATTTACCAACACTGCAGGCTATGGAAATGACAGGGTTGTGTGTGTGTGTGGGTGTGCCCGTGCTTCCCAATGGAACTCTCTGTCTGTCAGTCACTCACTGAGACAGTGTGCTCTTTGGCGGCTAAAACCTTCAGCGCCTCAGTGGAGGTGTCCTCAGCCCCATCAGGACACACACACATGCACACACACACACACACACACTCACAGTTCATCCTCTTCTCTCCATGGAAACGATGCGTTTATTTACCCCAAAAGGGGCGGGTTGGTGTATGTCACAGTGGTCTCCTGAGGTGTTAAAAGCATCTTCAGCTGTGACTTTATTACTTCAGTGTGACTTGGCATATTTCACATAGCAATGAGTGACAGCATGCATGCAAAATAAGGGAGAGTGGGTGAGTGTGTGTTTGTGTGTGTGGGGGGGGGTTGTAATGGTAAACAGAGTGTGCAGAAATTAGGAGAGGAAATCTGGCCAGCACATCCCCAACAGAGAAGGGCCTCACGTGGAGGGGTGTGTGTGGTGTGTGTGTGTGTGTGTGTGTGTATGTTGTAGGAGTATGTGAGTGTGTGTGTGTTGTGTGTGGGGGAGGGCGATCTGTGTTGACATTTGTTACTAAAATGTTATGTTTGCGCACTCCTTCCACAGGAAACATCCGACAGGAGAGCCATTATCTGGGAACTAAAAGCGGAACTCAAATGAGGTGCAGGATAACAATGTAAGAGCATCTCGAACAATGTTTGGATTGCATTCCACTCATGGAGAGCAGATTATCAACACTTCACTTGTAAAAATCTTTTTGCCAGAGGATTTGCTCAGCCAAGTGACAAGTTGCATCAATATGGCTTTTTCAGAGACTCTCAATTTGCTCTGCCTGCCTTGTTATGTGTGCTAATATTGACTGTTCATTAGTTGTTGAGATGAGGCCACCCTTGGCTTCCTGCATATCTGGATTGCTGTCTGAGAGGAGTATTATGGGATGTCTGGTATAACCAGACCCAACTTTACTTAAGGAGTAAAGGGATGATAAAGGGTCTGGTTGTGCTCCCGTGGGGTCTTTTTCCAGTCATTGCATCGTAATGGGCGTACTGTAGGTCTTGGGTTATTTTGGGAACAGCTGGACCAGGCTTCAACCTATTCGCAAAGGCCATGTTGAAGTTGCTATACATCTGGTGCTGGCAGACATAACAGCCTTTTTTCAGACCTGGCAGTCTGTGAGGAAACAATACCATTGTTCCATCACTATACAGTAGAGGCAACTTCACTCCGCTTTGTGTGGTGGAGTTCTTTGCCCCAACCCCGTCCATAATTTCTCTATATTAGTCATCCCTGACTTTCCACATTCCTCATACGCCACATTTGATCTACCCTCCGTTCTGGATGTTTGCATACAGTAGTTCTGCTGACTTTGTTGCAACAATTTTTCAACCAAATGTGTCCCTTCTGCTGCATTGGCCTGCTAGTTACTGATTGGCCTGTCTCTCTGCGCCGTCTGCCCAAGAGACGGAAAAAGATACTTCGTATGCATACTTCGATACTTCGTCATGCACTGAGAGGACTGAATTAGTCTGCCTTTGCTTGCACACACAAGTGGAGTGAGCTGAGTAGATATAGATAGATTTTATTTATTTTATTTTATTTTTATTTATGCATTCAGTTGACGCTTTTATCCAAAGCAAATTATATTTATCTATTTCTTCAGGGCCAGTCTCCCTTAGAGCAACTGATGAAGCACTAGGGATGGGAGCTGATAGGATTTTATTAATATTGATGCCATTGTCAACCCTGTTTATCGGTCTGATAAGAGGAACTGGTAAGGTCAGAGGCATACGATACCAGTAAATTGAAACATTATATTCTCGGTTCTACTTGATTCTCAGTTCCCATCCCTGTTGAGCACCATGCTTAAGAGCACAGCGGTGACTCCAGGGACTCGAACCCATGACTTGAATGTCAAGCCCCTTAGCCACCATGCTAGCAGTAATGGAAGCCTGCTGCAGACAGTGTTCATCTGTTCAGGACACCCATGTGATTATTATTTCCAATATTTCTCTCATAAAGAGTTGTGTCGATATGATGCTTCTCTTAAATATCTTTTTCTTATTTTTTTTAATCATTTTTTCATTTACTGCTAGGATGTTACTTGGCTGGCCCACTTAGTGTAAAGAAAAAAACGGTGTTCAAGTGGTCATTAAGCAGTAATAAGACCTTCAAGTGTATGTGCAAGCCAGATTCTGACACTGTTTTCTGAAGTCATTCATCAAAATGATCACTACATCCTCCACAAGTAACTCCTAAAACAATTCAAAAATCAACATAATATTTTTTTGATATATAATCTGATATGCAGTACTGTGCCTGTTTAACTTTGAGGTTGAAAATTAAATCTTTTTTTTTTTTTAATTCATCAGAATTCAGTCTCTTGGCAAGAAACTAATGATCTCTCTCTCTCTCTCTCTCTCTGCCTGTCTCTCTTTCTCTCTGCACCCATTCCCTTTGGATAAAGGAACAAGGACATTTCCCTCCTCTTTGTCCAAAGCCTTTTAGTGCAAGTTGGCTTCTGTGCTTCCAGCCTCTGAACTGCACACACAGCATATGGGAGTGAGAGAGAGGGAGTCTGTCTCGCTTCTGTTTTTCTTTTTTTTTTACCCCCCTCTCTTGCTGTGACTCTCCAAATAACCTGTCATTTTTCTTTTTCACAACACCATCTGTTTTTCATTTTTTTTCACCTGGGCAGACAAGATTACAACATGAGTTGGTCAAACAGAGAGAGAGAGAGAGAGGGAGGGAGGGAGAGCAAAAGAGAGAGAGGGGAAGAAGGGGGGTGAAAATGTGATTTAATATGACCTCTGTCGTTGCTGTCCTCTCTAATCCAGCATCTCATATAGTGTGCACAGGTCACCTGACTGTGTAAATAAATCTGATTGGTGGCTGAGATAACTGAAGTTGACGGCCCTCCTTTAGGAAGCTCACCCAGCAGGGATTCCATGGTGTGTGTGTGTGTGTGTGTGTGTGTGTGTGTGTGTGTGTGTGTTTATGGTGGGGTACTTCAATCTCCAATCACATCTCCTCCACACAACTCCATGTTTTTTATATAATGGAGGAAGCAAAGAAGCCAGAGCCCACAGCTTTTGGCTTCCTCTCTGTTGGAGTGCAGTGTGTACATGTCAAATATTGTATCAACATGGAGCTGCAACCTAAATGTCTATAGGCAGAATGGTAGAGGTTACCACACTACAAAAGCACTCTGAAATTAAAACCATACACACAAAGCATTCACTCACATGCACGCACACTCATACACACGCACACACACACACACACACACATTGATTTTTGTCCACAGCCCCCCAAGCAACAACAAGAGATGCCTTCAGAGTTAAGCAGTTCAACAGCGAGGTCACTCCACTCCTCTCCACTCCTCCCACCCTCCTCCCCTCTCCTCTGCAATATTATTTATGAAAGGCCAGCCTCTGACAGGGCTCAGAGCTCCTCTATGTGTAAACAGATTACCGGCCCACACCTCTCCAGCCTACACAACCTCTTCTCTCCTCTCCTCTCCTCTCCTCTACTCTACTGTCCACCCCCACTCCCACCTCCACCTGCTCTCCTCACCTCCTTTGGTCTCTCTCTCTCTGCCTCTCTCCTCTCTCTTTCTCCTGTCTCCGAGCCGTTGAAGTACCCAGCAGCCCCTGTTCTTTGTTCCCGGGCCACAAAGGCTGCGGTGCTGCAGGCAGTGTCTTGCCTGCCGGCTCCAGACATGAAGGAACACTCAATGAGGTGAGGCAGCTCCCGCGGCCTGAGAGACAGAGACTGCAGCTCCACCAAAGAGAGAGGGAGAGAGAGAGAGGGAGAGAAAGAGAACGAAAGATAGAAAGAGAGAGAGGGAAAGAGAGAAAGAGAGATAGGGAGAAAATGAAAGATAGAGAGAGAGAGAGAGAAAGAGAGAGAGGGAGAAAATGAAAGATAGAGAGAGAGAGAAAGAGAGAGACACTAGGGAAAAGAGAGATAAACTGGGAGAGAAAGAGAGACAGGGAGAGAGAAAAAGAAGAAAAGGGGGGGGGGGGGTGAAATGGAGAGGGAGAAAGAGGAGACCATTAAAAGGAGACTGATGCTTGTCTTGGTGTTCTGGTTGACCTGACACCTCTTGCGTCCCTGCAGGTAATGACTGTACTGCAGCTTTCACGATCTCCAGCAGAACAGACACACACACCCACACACACACAGAATGTAGCCTTTATGATCTCCAGCAGAACATACACACACTGCAGTTTTCCTGATCTCCAGCAGAAAACACACACACACACACACACACACACAACCAAACTGCAGCCTTCATAATTTCTGGCAGACCAGCATGACTGATGTACAGCAATGACCACTGCTGTCTCTCCTTTTCTCTCTGTCTTACAACTTTAACTACTAACACACACACACACACACACACACACTTAGTGCAGCCTTCATGATTTCCAGCATGACTGATGTGCAGCAGTGCCCCATGTTATCTCACCTCTCCTCACCGTATCTTTAACTCTTTACTTATCACAACCACACACACAGACACACACACACACACACACACCACCTTAATGATCTCCAGCAGACCAGCATGACTGATGTTCAGCAGTGGCCTCTGCTATCTGTCCTGTCTCTCCCCATATGCTCATCTCAACTTATCTCTTTACTGTCTTTCATCCCTCCTTTTCTCCACTCATCACCCATTTTCCTCTTTCATTTCATCCTCTTCTCCTCTCTGTCTGTTTGTCTATCTCTCTCTCTCTCTCTGGAGATGTACTGGTTATCCCGTGTTCTTCTCTCTTGTTAAGCTGGTCGGTCTGGTGTCTTATCTGGACTCTTCTGTGTTTCCTCCTGTCCTTATCTGGCATCTGTGAGCACAGTACCGTAATTACTCCCCCAAACCTCCAAAATCACCCTGCGCCTTCAGACGCATTATGGTAATTACTCCCCCAAACCTGCAGAATTACCCTCCTCCTTTAGGAGCTTTACGGTAATTACTCCCTCAAACCTCCAGAATCACCTCCTCCTTCAGACACGTCTCGAGCTCCTGGGGGGACACAGACGAGCAGCAGCTGAAATCTCAGCTAGAGGAGTCTACAGGAGAAGAGGAGAGGACAGCATCTGCCTACAGGTTCCCACTGCTTCCACTGTGACCACTGACTGACTAGCTATTAGCTCTGAATGGAGGAACCTCTCAATTCAGTTCAGTTCAAGAAAGGTTTATAGGCATGAATGTTTCCATAACGGTAATCGTTAAAAGTACTGGAAAAGCAATTATTACATACAGTAGATAGAGCAGAGAGATAGAATACAGACAGAACAACAAACACAAGTAATCTCTCTCTCTCTCTCTCCCTCTAACACACACACACACACTCAGCACTGTGCACACAAAAAAAAAACATGACCACACAAGCCAGAGCGGCAAGATTTCTTGGCAATATTACTGCAGTAATGGCCATGTAACTCTTATCCAGTGTGAGACACCAGTCACGGCTTTTCTTTCCTCTTGCCACAGAGCTTCATCCAGCACTACCTACACTATGGAGAGTTTAGGGGTGCATTGTGTCATTTATAATTATGTGTGTGTGTGTGTGTGTGTGTGCACACGTGCGTGTATTTGTGTGTGTGTGTGTGTGTGTGTGTGTGTGTATGTGTCTTGTGATGGTGATAGTTCTGACTCTAAACACAAAAGTGATGATCTCATACAAAAAAACCCCCAAAAAACCCAGACATAGTTTGCAGAGACACACTTCACCAGTGGTGGAATAATTGGGTCTAAAACTCCTGAAATGTTTCATGTCGTTTTTTTGTCTATCTCTGACAGGCATGTCATGTTACAGCAATCACTCGGTGCACTGAACTCGCATTGGTGTTTTCATTAGTGCCAGGTAATAAGTTTTTGGATGTGTTCCACAATGTGTGTGTGTGTGTGTGCTTCTGTGCGTGTTTGTGTGTGTGTGTGTGTGTGTGTGCCCGTGTGTGTGTGTCTGTGTGTGTGCGCATGTGAGCTTGCGTGAGTGTGTGTGTGTGTCTGTGTTCCCATGTGTGTGTGTGGTTGTGTGTGTGCAAGGAGCTGACAATCACAAGAGAAAACAGAAATACTTCAGAGGTGTCTAAGAGCTGCTTTCAGCGTCCCTCTTCAGAGATACTAAGCAAACATTAGAAACGACCAATTAAAATCACATCTGCACCCATGACTCCTTTCCATCCTCTCTCTATCTCTCCTTCTCACTCCCTTCTTTTCGTCTGCCACCACCTCTCATTTCCCCCTCTCCCACATCCTGTCTGCTGTCAAACAGTGTCACTGATTCAAATCCCTTTTTAATTGGATGGAGATCAGGGGGTTGATTAGAGCATGGCGCGGACATACAAGCTACCCAGCAGCCACCACCACCACCACCAGCACCTCCACAAGTGCCATCATTTACCTGTTAGTGTCTCCAATCCTCTCCTCTCCTCTCTCGCTGGCTGCCCACTGCTGGTGCCAGATGCAGGCTCAAGCGAAAGAGAAACAGAGAGAGAGAGAGAGAGAGAGAGAGAGAGAGAGAGAGAGAGAGCCCAGACGACATATTCCGGGCATATGTTACCAGTGAGGGGGTAGAGAGATGCCATCCCTGACAGTCAATATAAACGCATCAGTGATGGGATCCGGAGCCAAGATGGCGGCAGCATCTGTTTCCCGTGAGACAGACGCACCATCATGTCCATTAAGTGCCCCTCGTCATGATGGGCCATGAGAGGCGTGCGTGGCGCAGACATCTGGCCACATCAGCATGTCTTCACATCTCTCAGCTGAATTACTGGTGTGGTTACACATGTGCCATCATGGTAGACATTACAGTACTACACAAGTTCTGCCGTGCAGAATGAAGTATTATGAGATGAACAAGAATAGTCAAGATTAGGGACAATAAAAACAATAACACATATGGGTTTGTGTGTGTGTGTGTGTGTGTGTGTGTATGT
>JAVQKI010058867.1:0-16200 GCA_036025975.1 Nematalosa erebi
ATATATATATATATATATATGCATGCATGCATGTGGTTTTATCAGGTTTTGAAAAAACTTATAGAATGGTTTTAAGTAACAGAAATAGCAACAGATGATGATGAAAATAACAGACTGTGGGCTTAAAGCCAGAGTTAATGTGAATTCTATTTTTCTGTCCCTCTAGTTCCTCCAACTGTGACATGGCTTAAGCATTTCAAGAGAGATTCTATCATTGTCAAGGTTGGTGCAGCCATTGACATTCCAGCTGAGATCGTAGGTCTGCCACTACCAACCTTTGAGTGGTCTAAGGATGGAGTTGTGATCGACAAGCCTCCTGAGACAATGACACTTGAAACCGAAGAAGTGAACAGAACAACAATTCGCACCAAAATCAGTGTCCCTGTGACTGTCAGACAAGACACTGGTGTATATAAACTTACAGCTACGAACATCTATGGCAAAGCTGAACCTAAAGTCAAAGTGGAGATCTTAGGTATGATTACGCAACAAAGAAATGTTTCAGTGAAATTTTACAAGTAAAGGTGTGTGGATTCCTTATTTTATTTTACTTTTTCTACAGATCGCCCTTCACCACCAAGAGATATCGTGGTCTCTGATATCAAATCAGATTCCTGCTACCTCACCTGGAGTGCTCCAGATGACAATGGTGGAAGTGAAATTATGAACTACATCATTGAAAGGAGAGATGCCAGCAAGAAGAAGTCTGACTGGGAGCAGCTGACGTGCTGTGTTGTTGACAGGCGATATGCGGTAAGTTTTAAACATTCTACCACTGTTTATATTTTGGCATGACAAATAATTGTAAAGTTGTAAACAACACAATATTCCTTTTCTTTTCAAGGTGTATAAGATGGATCCATATGGTACCTACCAGTTCAGAATCATGGCTGAGAATAAGTTTGGAATCAGTGATGGATGTGAATCAGATAAGGTTGTCCTTCAGGATCCATTCGGTCTTCCTGGACCCCCCAGGAATCCCAAAATTGTGTCTTGCACCAGCAGTTCCATGGTTGTCACCTGGGAGCCTCCCCTGGACAATGGTGGATCTATGATTCAGGGTTACTGGCTGGAGAAGAGAGAGAGAGGAGCAGTGTACTGGGGGCGCGTTAACAGGGCTCCAGTCACAAAGCCTGCTGTTAAAGGACTGGAGTACAAAGTTCTCCGCCTTATTGAGGGTTCAGAGTACCAGTTCCGTGTAATGGCTGTCAATGCTGCAGGAATTGGACCTCCAAGTGAGGCAACTGAATGCCGCACTGCCATGGATGCAAAGAGTAAGTAGAGCTTTTCTTGCATACTGGTATTATACAATGTACCTGTATACAATGTACCTGTTACATCCAGCCATATTATGTACAGAAAAGACAATGAATAAAGCATATGCAGACTATATAAAATATTTAGCAAAACGTAAGAGCTTTGTGGAGAACAAAGGTAATAATTATGGCAGAGTTACTGGTCAGTTATTTCAAGTTAGGAGGTTAGATGGTGTTACTTGCACATCGTTGATGTGCAAGTAATGTGTTTGCTAAATTGTGTTTGCTAAATTGTCTTTGGTGAAATGCAAACTTTTATGTATCTTACAGACCCACCTGGTGCACCATCAAGTCCAGAGATTGCAGACAAAACCAAGAACAGTGTTACTCTTAACTGGAACCCACCAGAGAAAGATGGCGGAAGTCCCATCAAAGGTTACATTGTTGAGTACCAGGAGGAGGGTGACCTGGAATGGAAGAGAGCCAATCAGCCAGATAAGCTGATTCCAACTACTACATTTACAGTTCCTGATCTGAGAGAGAACAGGAAGTGCCGGTTCAGAGTCATTGCAGTGAATGCTGCAGGTGAATCAGAACCAAGTGGAAGGAGTGCTGATACCATGGTTCAGGATGTCCTTGGTAAGACTATTGATAAGTGAGACAGCACCAACAAAATAATTGTGTGTATATTCAACTACTAATACCTTTATTGGTTCTCCAGTGGAGCCTACAATAACTGTGGATGTTGATGTGCAAGAGCTTGTGTCCATCCGTGCTGGTGCGCCCATCAAAATTCCAGCCACCATCACTGGACGCCCCATGCCTAAGTTCTCATGGAACTTTGATGGTACAGCCGAGACTGAGAAGAAGAATGAAGTCCATACTCTTCCAGTTGACGTTGAGGTAAAGAGACTTGGTTTAACCAACTAGTCCACAATACAACATCAGCTTGGAACATTACATCTTACTTTAAAAATATGATTTATCAATTTTTACAGGTACAAGACACTGAGACAACGTCAGTTATCACAATTCCTGAGAGTAAGCAGACACATACAGGACGGTTTATCATCTCAGCTGAGAATGCAGCCGGACATAAGAATGTGAAGGTCCGGGTGGCTGTTGTTGGTAAGTACAATTTATTTTTACATAGATAATTTCATATTTTTTTTATTTGATCAGATGCTTGACCAATCTTTTTATCTTTGTGCAGATCTGCCAGGCAAAATCAGAGACCTCAAAATCAGTGATGTCACTCGTGGCACATGTAGACTATCTTGGAAACCACCAGCAAATGATGGTGGAGACAGAATCAAGAGCTACTTCATTGAAAAGAAAACTGTTGAGGGTAAAGCCTGGACCAAGGTTAATCCAGCCTGTGCCAGTCTGTCTACCGTTGTCCCAGATCTCAGTGTTGGACAGGACTACTTGTTCAGAATTCGTGCTGAAAATAACGTTGGACTTGGGCCATATTATGTTACCATTCAGAGAACCACAGCCAGAGATCCAATTCGTAAGTAAAAACACTTGACAGACTAATTTTGCCATTAAGTCTTTTAAAATATGATTAAAAAATCTTTTAAAATATGATTTTGGTTTTCCATCTCTCCTCCAGATCCTCCTGATCCTCCAACAAGAGTTAAAATCAGAGAAGTTCACAAGGGCACTGTCACATTGACATGGAAGCCACCAAGGAATGATGGAGGCGCACCTGTGACTCACTACAGTGTTGAAAGGCTGTGGTGGGACACTTGTGGAGACCAGAAAGAAGCCTGGAGACAAGTCAACAGGCGTGACATTGAGGACCTTACCTTCAAGGTTGAGGATCTCGTTGAGGGTGGAGAGTACGAGTTCCGTGTCAAGGCCCACAATGAAGCTGGAGCAAGCAGACCATCTTCCACCGCTGGGCCTATCATTGTTAAAGACCAGACAAGTTTGTATATGCCAGCTCTATACAGTTTTTATTCTCTGTAAAATTACTTCAAATCAGTACTATATTACTTTCTGTTTACATGGTTTCTTGATTATATATTTCAGAGGCTCCATCCATTATACTTGAGGAATTCCTTGAGGTTGAACAAGGAACAGACATTAGCATTGTGGCCAAAATCAAAGGATGTCCCTTCCCAACCCTCACCTGGTTTAAGGCTCCAGCCCACAAACCAGATGCCATGGTTGAGGTGGAGTACAACGAGCACATCAATAAGATTGTGTCTGATGATAGCTGCACTCTCCTGATCCAGCAGGGCAAGAGAGAAGACACGGGTCTCTATACTATCACAGCCAGCAACAATCTTGGCAAAGCCTCCAAAGAGATGAGACTCAACGTCCTGGGTAAACCCATTTTGCTACACTGAAATTCAAGATCCACAAACACTGTGACGCATGCCAGCCACTGTAAGCCATACATTCTATTAAAGCTAAAAATGTGTATGCCCTTTTCAGGACGCCCTGGACCACCCTCCGCCCCTATTAAATTTGAGGAGATCAAGGCTGAACAGATAACCCTGTCTTGGCTGCCTCCTAAAGATGATGGCGGTTCAAAGATCACTAACTATGTGATTGAGAGACGTGTATCAAACCGTCAGACATGGATCCCTGTAACCAGTGAACCCAAAGAGCGCATCTGGACTGTGGAGAATCTCATGGAGGGCCATGAGTATGTCTTCCGTATCAGAGCTCAAAACAAATATGGAGTTGGTGACCCACTGGACAGTGAACCAGAACAAGCTAGAAATATTTGCAGTAAGCATTATAGATAATTACAGACAATTAACTTTTACTTTCAAAAGGATAACTATTCAAGATTTTCCCCTGTTGCTAATAATTCTTTGTTTTTTTCTCTACAAGCTCCCCCTGGCCAGTGTGAAAAGCCTACTCTTTCAAGTATCACAATGGATTCAATGACTGTGAACTGGGAGGAACCAGAGTCAGATGGTGGCTCCCCAATTACAGGCTACTGGCTTGAGCGTAAGGAGACCACCTCCAAGCGATGGGTCAGAGTCACCCGTGACCCCATCAAGCCAATGCCTCTTGGTGTGTCACATACTGTGACTGATCTCATTGAGGGGTCGGAGTACCTCTTCCGAGTGACAGCCATTAATGTGGCTGGAATGGGACCACCTAGTGTGCCAACTGATCCAACCTTTGCCCGGGACCCTATTGGTAAGTGTTTTATAGTAGATAATTAAATGCTGATTAAACAATAATTTATAATTTATAATTGTCTCAAACTTTATTTCACAGTCTAACAAATCTTTCTTTTGTTGTAAACAGCTCCACCAGGACCTCCTACACCCAAAGTTGTTGACTGGACCAAATCTACAGTTGATCTTCAATGGATCCCACCACTGAAGGATGGTGGATCAAAGATCCTAGGTTACCATGTTGAGTACAAAGAGGAAGGCACTGAGGCATGGGTCAGAGTAAGTTTAACCTGAATAATAAATTAATACTCTTTGCTGTGGCATTCCTTCGTAGTGTAATTAGGACAGAAGCATTCTAAACCTACACTGGTCATTCATGATTTTTTTTTTTATGATTAGGCCAAAGATAAAGAAGTGAGAGGAACCAGATTTGTTGTGACGGGACTGAAAGAGAAAGGCCTTTACAAATTTAGAGTAGTGGCATTCAATCTTGCTGGACTTGGAGAACCTGGCGAGATTCCTGAGGCCCTTGAAGTAAAGGACAGGACAAGTATGTGCTTGGATTAGTTCAATTCTTTGTCTATAATGTAATATGATATAAAATATAATTCACCTGCATACTTATTGTTGCCAACCTGAAGTCTCTGACAATTTGGTTAATTTATCAGTTGCCCCCAACATCGAGCTGGACCTGTCAGTGAAGGAGAGGATGGTTGTTCATGCTGGAGGAGTTATTCGCATCCTAGCGTATGTAACTGGCCAGCCTCCACCTACAGTCACATGGAACAGAGATGATGGTGCTGTGCCGGTAGATGCTGTTGTTGAGACCACTGCCATCAGCTCCTCTCTAGTAATCAAGCCATGCACTAGGAAACACCAAGGCACCTACTCTATTACTGTGAAGAATGATGGTGGAGAGGTGAAGAGAGCCATTGTTGTCGATGTTCTTGGTGAGTAATCAGCAAATTCCGTATGTGAGAATATTAATGCATTGTTGAATTAATGTGTATACTGTATGTTTATTGTTCAGGTCCATGTCGACAAGCTTTATTTGTGTTTCTGTGTCCCTGTTAAGTCTGTTATGTTGGGACATATCAAGAATATAACAACCTATCCTGCCAGCTAACTTCGTGTGGCTTCCATCTTGGTTATTATTGATCTGATAACCTTGAAAAGTTGCTTTAAAATTTGTCATAGATTTGCTGATGAACTTGTACCCTGGTGTGAGTGCCAGTAGTCATAGCCTTGACGTAATTATGTTTAATGATTCCATGGCATAATTCATCGCTGCATGCAACTGTATTTCATAGAGTCATTTTCTTTGTCCACAGATGTCCCTGGCCCCGTGGGTATTCCATTCACAGCAGAACATCTCACTAGTGACTCGTGCAAGTTGAACTGGTTCTTCCCAGAGGATGACGGTGGCTCAGCCATCACCAATTACTTAATTGAGAAACGTGAGGCTGAGCGTAAAGCTTGGACCTCACTCTCTTACAGCCTCTCCAGACACAGTGCTGTGGCTCACAACCTGATTCTTGGAAAGGCCTACTTCTTCAGAGTTGCTGCTGAAAATGCCATTGGACTGGGTCCATTCATCGGCACTGCTGCAGAGATTGTCATCAAGGATCCAATTAGTAAGTTGAAATATTGGAAAAGATGTAATGGTTTAGAAATACAAGCTGTCTTTACTCAGTTTGCAAAATATAGCAATTGCTGACACTTTTTATTATGTATTTTTCTGACCACACAACTATGTCCAATTTTAACAGCTGCGCCAGATCGCCCAGAGGAACTTCAGGTGACAGCCGTTACTAAAGACCACATCAGTGTCACATGGAAACCACCAAAGAATGATGGTGGTGCTGAGGTCACTTCCTACATTTTGGAAGCCCGTATGATTGGCAAAGATAAATATGTCAGACTCACCAAAGAGAAACTGATGGACAGGAGGTATACCTACGATGGTCTGCGGGAAGGTGACTCCTATGAATTCCGTGTTAGCGCCGTGAATGAAGTTGGTCCGGGCAAGCCATCCTTCTGCACTAAAGCAATCACATGCAAAGATGAATTAGGTAGGGCTCCTTCTTTCTGAAATAACAAACTTTCTTCTTAGCAAGTTATTTGCTAAATGTGTGTTATAGGCAGGAATTTAATATGTTTTTGGGTTTTGTTTCTTCAGAGCCCCCAACCATCGAACTCGATTTCCGTGACAAAGTAATCATTCGTGTTGGTGAGAGCTGTGCACTTCAAGGTCGGTACACTGGAAAACCTGCTCCATCTGTAACTTGGTCCAGAGATGATGAGGACTTGAAAGCAGATGAGCATATCAAGTTCAAGAATACACTGACTACCATGTGCCTTGGTCTCATGAAAGCTAAGCGTGAACACAGTGGCAGATACTGTGTGACTGTGGAGAATAGCACTGGGTCCCGCAAAGGCATTTGCAATGTCACTGTTGTTGGTATGTTTTTTATATATCAAATTATTATTGTTTCTTGATTTTAGTAACATCACCCATGTAATGTACGATCAGTTGCTCCAGTTGATGTCCTTGTGATCTCTAACCCTAGTCTAAAGAAAGGTTTCGGCAAAAACATATTTTTTTTCCAGACCGTCCATTGCCTCCAGAGGGTCCAGTTGTCTTTGAGGAGGTCCACAGAGATCATATGGTAATTTCTTGGAAGCCGCCTCTTGATGATGGTGGATCAGAAATTTCCAACTATATTGTTGAGAAGAGAGACACCAACAGAGACATGTGGACAACTGTCACTGCTGCCACAACAAAGACAACATGCAAAGTGCCCAAACTCCAGGAGGGACGTGAATACATCATGAGAATCTCTGCTGAGAATATGTACGGCATCAGTGACCCACTGGAGTCTGAGGAAATGAGGGCTAAAGATCGTTTCAGTACGTAAAAAATGAAAAATGATTCAATATTTATCAAGGAATTTTTAGATTTGAATGAATTTTAAAACTACTTACATTTTTAGGAGTACCTGAAGCACCTGAGGAGCCTACTGTGAGGGAGGTATACCATGACTCAGCATTAATCATTTGGAATAGACCACGTGATGGTGGCAAGCCCATCACCAATTATATCCTTGAGAAGAAGGAACCATCTGCAAAGAGATGGAATCGTGCAACAAGGGATCATATTTATCCAAACACTCAGTACCGTGTACAGGATCTTGTTGAAGGCTGCCAGTATGAATTCCGTGTCACAGCAGAAAATGAAATTGGTACTGGTGATCCAAGTCCACCTTCGAAACCAATTCTTGCAAAAGATCCAGTTGGTAGGTTAAAAGATTGTGCTTTGTAATATTTCTTTGGCCTGCACTGAAATGTTTCTAAAATATTTACTCAATCTTTTCCTTTAGTTCTTCCAAGCCCTCCAGTCCTGCCAGAGGCTGTTGATAAGACCAAGGATTCAGTGAGTCTGGCCTGGCGTGTGCCTCGCCACGATGGCAAAGGCAAACTCCTTGGTTACTTGGTTGAGTATCAGAAGCCAGGTGCCATTGAATGGGAGAAGGCTAATGAGACTCCTGAACAATGCCCAGACACAAAGTTTGTGGTAACTAATCTTGTTGATGGAAATGAATACAGGTTCAGGATCATGGCTGTGAATGCAGCTGGAGCTTCTGAGCCTGCATACGTCAAGCAGGATATTAAAGTCCATGACAGACTTGGTAAGTTGATCTTAGTTTTTTAGAGCAATTAAAAGACAATTCTACATTTTTAGATCTCTGCAGATTACTGCAATAAGTCTTTCATTTCTATATCAACAGAGGCTCCTGAGTTGCTTCTGGATGCCAATATGTCTCGTGACCATCTTGCTATGGTGGGAACAGACATTGTGCTTAGTGCTACAATCAAGGGTAGGCCTATTCCCACCGTTACATGGAAGAAGAATGGTGAGGAATGTCCTGCTAAGTGCATCATTGGTGTCACTGCAACTGGAAGCAAATTAGAAATCCGCAACTGTGATCGCAGTGACAGTGGCAAGTACACTATAACTGTGGAAAATGCAGCTGGAACAAAGTCTGCCACCTGTTCAGTGCTCACCCTCAGTAAGTATAGTGCCAAAAATAAATAAATCATTTTTTTGTCAGCAACATTTCCATTGCAGTTTTCTGATCACATTTTGTCTCTCTTAGAAAAACCTGATCCTCCTCGCAATCTGACGTTATCTGAAATCACCAGTGAATCTGCCTATCTGTCCTGGAAAGCCCCAGAGGATGATGGTGGAGCTGTGATTTCCCACTATGTTGTGCAAAAGAAAGATGTTGCATCTGACCAATGGGTTCCAGTCAATGCTGCCTGCAAGAAACTTAGCCTCATGGCCTTGTATCTAATGGAAGGAATTCAGTATTTGTTCCGAGTGGCTGCTGAGAATCAGTTTGGCAGAAGTGCATTTGTT
This sequence comes from Nematalosa erebi, assembly GCA_036025975.1. NCBI lineage: Eukaryota > Metazoa > Chordata > Actinopteri > Clupeiformes > Clupeidae > Nematalosa > Nematalosa erebi. The sequence goes on from JAVQKI010058867.1 coordinate 8,823, forward strand.
GAAACCAAACAGCCTATTAAGGCTGTTGATCCTCTTTGTGAGTAGAATTCAAAATCATTCCACAATGTGTTACAATGTTTAATGCTTGCTTCACATGATGGAATGCTCTATAACTAAACAAATAATTATTATCACACACTTATTTGCAGATCCACCTGGTCCACCTAAGAATTTGCATCATACTGATGTAGACAAAACAGAAGTTTGGCTTCAGTGGGAGTGGCCAGATCGCACTGGAGGAAGTGAAATAACAGGATTTATTGTTGAGCACCAAGAGGAAGGAAAGACTGACTGGGTCACTTTCAAAACAGTCAGTGACGCTAAGAGCCATGTGACTGGACTGGAGGAGGGCAAGACTTACAGATTCCGCGTAAAAGCACAAAATGCCATTGGCATTAGTCGACCTGACACCAGTGTTCCAGTAACTTGCCAAGAAAAACTTTGTAAGATATATTGATTATCAGATTCAATTTAAATCATTCAGTTTGTATTTGTCATAACACTTGATTGACATCTGACATTACTGTGTTTATGCTTGAACATTTCAGTGGCACCAGCAATTGAGGTTGATGTGAAGCTCATTGAGGGTCTTGTTGCCAAAGCTGGCAGCACACTTGTCTTCCCAGCTGTCATGAAAGGAATCCCTACCCCCACAGCTAAGTGGACTAGTGATGGCAATGAACTTAAAACTGAGGGCAAATTCAAAGTTGAAACTGCAGGAACATCAACAACCCTTAGCATCAGTGAATGTGCTCGCACAGACAGTGGAGAGTACATTCTGACTGTTTCCAACCTAGCAGGTAGCAAATCTGTTGCTGTGCACGCAACTGTCCTTGACGTTCCTGGTCCACCCATTGGTCCAGTTGCCATCCTTGAGGTTACTCCTGATCATATGGTTATCAGCTGGCGTGCACCAAAGGATGATGGCGGTACACCATTGATGAGCTACGTCGTTGAAAAGAAGGATGTCAAGAAGCCTTGGGAGCCTTGGTCAGTCGTTAGCTCAGGAAGCATGAGTTTGAAAGCCAAAGTTCCTCGTCTGGAGAAGGGTCGTGAATACGTTGTGCGCGTTCGTGCAGAGAACAAGATTGGTATTGGTGCTCCACTAGAAAGCCCACCAACTATTGCCAAACACATGTTTGATCCTCCTGGTCAACCAGGCCCACCATCATGCGCTGATATTACTGAAAACGCTGTGACATTGTCATGGGAAGCACCTGAGTCTGATGGTGGCAGCCCAATCAGTGGTTATATTGTAGAGCGTAGAGAACTTACAGGCAAATGGATTAGGGTAAACAAGACCCCTGTCCTGGATCTTAGGTACAGAGTATCTGGTCTTTTTGAGGGCAACAGCTATGAATTCAGAGTCTTTGCTGAAAACATCGCTGGAGTGAGTGAGCCTTCCCCTCCATCTGAGCCCATGAGGGCCAAGCGGCCTCTTGGTCGCCCTGGTCCTCCTCAAAGCCCCAAACTTAAAGATTGGAGCAAGTCATATGCTGACCTGGTTTGGACCAAACCCACACGAGATGGAGGCAGCCCAGTTTTGGGATATGTTGTTGAGATTCAGAAATCTGGCAGTGCCCAGTGGGATAAGGTTAACAAAGATCTCATTCCATTCTGTGCATTCAGAGTACCTGGCCTTATTGAAGGAATGGAGTACAGGTTCCGTATCAGAGCTGCCAACAAGATTGGCGAAGGTGAGCCAAGAGAGCTCTCTGAGACCGTACTCGCAAAGGATATCCTTGTGCCTCCTGAAGTAGTTGTTGATGTATCTTGCCGTGACCTTGTGACTGTTAGAGCTGGACAGATTATTAGCCTGGTGACTCGTGTGAAGGGAAGACCTGATCCAGAGATCACCTGGACAAAGGATGCAAGGGCACTAGGCAGAGACAAGCGCACTGAAATTAACACCAGCTACCCCTTGGCTGAACTGGTCATTCAAGAAGCAATCAGAGGAGATTATGGAAAATATGCAATTCTCGCTAAAAACAGCAGTGGTACAGCGCAGGCCACTATTATTGTTAATGTGCTTGACATTCCAGGAGCATGCCAGAATTTGAAAACTGCATATGTGACCAGAACTTCCTGTATGGTATCTTGGGAGAATCCAGAAGACAATGGAGGTACAGAAATTACAAATTACATTATTGAGTGCCGTCAACCAAGCCAGAGGAATTGGACAATGGTTTCAAATGACTGCACAAAACGTCTTGTCAAGGCTCCTCTTACAGAGAGCTGTGAATATTTCTTCAGAGTTAGAGCTCAGAATAAGATTGGTGCTGGACCACCAGTTGAGACAAAAGATCCCATTCTTGCAGTTGATCCTGTTGATAGGCCTGGACCTCCTGAAAATCTGCAGATTGCTGAAATCGGCAAAACATTTGTCTTCCTCAAGTGGAAGAAGCCTGAGAATGATGGTGGTAGTCGCAACCTTGCCTATCATGTGGAAAAGAAACCTAAAGAGGCTGAAGACTGGGAGAGAATACACAGGGGTGCAATTAAAGATACATTCTTCATGGCTGACAGATGTATTGAAAATCAAATCTATCAATTCAGAGTTCAAACGAAGAATGAAGGAGGTGAGAGTGACTGGGTGACAACAGCTGAAACACTTGTTAAAGAAGTTGTTGTGGAACCAAGCCTGAGGCTGAAATTGGAAGGTATCCTTGTGGTTAAAGCAGGTGACACTGTTGCAATTGAAGCTGAAGTCACTGGAACACCAGACCCAGAGATCAAATGGACCAAGGAGGGTTCCACTATTGATTTGCATAGGAGCCCCAGGATTCAAATTGAAGGTGGAATTAAATTCTCCAAATTTGTCCTTACAAACTCAAGACGTACAGATACTGGAAAGTTTGTTATCACTGCCACTAATACTGGTGGAACCGCATCTGCTGCCGCTACATTGAATGTGCTAGACAGACCTGGTCCAATCAGGGACCTCAAAGTATCTGGAATTTCTGTGGACAGATGCACATTATCGTGGGAGATCCCAGAGGATGACGGTGGTTGTGACATCTACAATTACATCATTGAGAAGTGTGAAACCCAGAGGGGTGTCTGGTCTGTTCATTCATCTGCTGTTATAACCAACTCTGCGAAGGTCACTCGACTCACTGAAGGAAATGAGTACATTTTCAGAGTTCGTGCAGAAAACAAGATGGGAGCTGGCCCTGCAGTTGAATCTGAGTCCATTGTTGCAAGAACACAGTTCAGTGTACCCGGAGCACCAGATGCACCAGAGGTGACCAAAATTACAAAAAATGAAATGACAGTTCTCTGGTGTCCTCCTGATAATGATGGAGGAAAGCCAATCACTGGCTATATTCTTGAGAAGAGGGAACAACACACTGTCCGATGGGCTCCTGTTGCAAAAGATCCTGTGTCTGGAACGTCAATGACCGTGTCCGGTTTGTTGCCCAACCATGAATATCAGTACAGAGTTAAGGCTGTGAATGAAATTGGAGTAGGAATTCCAAGCAAGCCTTCCAGATCTCTAATGGCCAGGGATGCTGTTGGTAGGTTAAACTTTAAGTCTATGATCTATGATTTCATCCAAACATGGTAGCAAATAGTACACTATATAATTTTGCCTTTTCATTTTAGGTCCACCTGGCCCTGTTGGTAATTTGAAGGTGGCAGATAGCACAACATCATCTATTACACTTGGATGGACCAAGCCCGTTGATGATGGTGGTGCACCAATTATTGGATATGTTGTTGAAATGAGAGTCCATGGTTCAGCCAAAAAGGATGAGGGTTGGAAGCGGTGCAATGTCGCTGCCCAGCTGATTGCAACTGAATTCACAGTTTCAAGTCTGGATGAGAAGGTTCCTTATGAATTCCGTGTTTCTTGCCAAAACCAGATTGGCTTGGGCCCAGCTACTAAACTTGAGGGAGCTACTTATCCCAGGGAGATTCTTGGTAAGTTAATATTAATTTTCTGATGTTAAAATCAATTTAGATGTCACCAAAATATTTACTGTATCACACTGTGTCTCCATCTGTCACAAACAGAAACCCCTGAGATTGATTTGGATGCTGAGCTGAAGAAAGGCTTGACTGTCAGAGCCGGATGCCCTATTAGACTGGTAGCTACAATCAGAGGAAGACCTGCACCAAAAGTCTTGTGGAGAAGAATGGGTGTTGATAATGTTGTCAGGAAAGGTCATGTGGATATCATTGACACAATGACATTCCTTGTAATCTCTGAGACCAATAGGGAAGATTCTGGAAAATACTCACTGAAAGTAACCAGTGCAGCCGGGGAGAAGGCTGTCTTTGTGAATGTCAAAGTTTTGGGTAAGTACTGAGTGGAAGGTTTTGGTACAATTGTATTTAAGTGGAATATTCATGATTTCATCTACTTCATTTTGAAATAAGCTACATTCTAAATGCTCTACATTCTAAAATGTACAATTTCTGTAAATAGATACCCCTGGACCTGTGATTGGTGTGGAAGCAACTGATATCACCGTTATGTCCTGCAACCTTTCATGGTCTCCTCCCGAGAATGATGGAGGCAGCCCAGTGACACATTACATTATAGAGAAGCGAGAAATTGACAGAAAGACCTGGGCAACAGTCAACAGCAATGTGGACAAAGACAAGACAACTCTTAAGATAAGCAATCTTGTCCCAGGCACAGAGTATTACTTCAGAGTGACAGCGGCAAATGAATATGGCCCTGGTGTGCCAAGAGTATCTCCACAGTCCTACCTGGCATCAGATCCAGTCAGTAAGTGTCACATGGAGCAGAAAATAATAATAACTGGTTGAGGGCATATCGTTTAAAAGTGTTTAACTTATACTAACGTATGTTTGCTATATACTAACCAGTAGCTTTCATCATGATGACAATTTCATTTATCCTCATATCTGCCGCTCTATAGGCAAGCCCGATCCACCACAGAAGATTGATGTATTGGAAATCACTAAGAACAGTGCAACAATTGGTTGGGTTAAGCCAATGCGAGATGGTGGTGCCAAGATCGATGGATATGTGATTGATTACTTAGAAATTAAACCACCAAGGAAACCTAAGGCAGCAGAAGGTGAAGCTGCCGCTGAGGGTGAAGCCAAGGCGGAGGGTGAAGCAGCACCAGAGGGTGAGGCTGCACCTGCACCTGCTTCTGCATCTGAACCTGAGCCTGAGCCTGAGACTGAAGAAGACGAGGATGGCAAACCAAAGGAGTTACCTTGGACACCATACACAGTTGTTAAAGATTTAAGCATTACTGTGGTTGGGCTTAAGCTTGGAAGGAAGTACAAATTCCGTGTTGCAGCAAGAAATATAATGGGATGCAGTCTACCAACAGAGACCAAAGAGGCCCATGAAATCAAAGAACTATTATGTAAGTACTTCTGTTTGCTTACTGCTATCCATATGTCCTTGAGAGAGAACAAGAAAGAATGAAAGAATCCCATTTGAAATGTGATGCTTTGTGTTTCAGTGGAGCCCAAGATTATTATGGCAGAATCCATGACTGCAAAGGCAGGTGCTAAATTAAGAGTAGAAGCTGTGGTGTCGGGCAAGCCAGTTCCAGAAGTCAAATGGAAACGTGGAGAGGATGCTGTTGTCCCATCCAGTCGTCTTGCAGTGCACAAATCTCAAAACGTTTGTGTACTTATCATCAAGGATGTCTCAAGAACAGACAGTGGTCAATATAGTCTTATTGCTGAAAACAGCTGTGCTACTGTGGAAGAATCTGTGAAAATTGTCATTAGTGGTGAGTAACCATTTTTGAACCATCATGTCAAAAGAAGGGCACTTGAGTGTATTTGCCTCAAGAGAGGTGTGCTGTGATGCACATAATTTGTTCTGCTCTCATTGGGCCTCATGAAACGTATAAATGTAACTGACAATTTTACCTTAAATATTTCTAGATATACCTGGACCACCTGAGCCTCCGTTTGAGATCAGTGACATTGATGCTGACGCTTGCACACTGTCCTGGAATGCACCACTGGAGGATGGTGGAAGTAAGATCACAAACTATGTGGTTGAGAAGTGTGATATCAGCAGAGGTGATTGGGTCACAGCATTATCTTCCTGTGGCAAGACTGGCTGCAGACTTGGCAAACTCATCCCTGGAAAGGAGTATGTGTTCCGTGCTCGTGCTGAGAATCGCTTTGGCATCTCTGATCCTCTGACATCTGACAGAATGATTGCCAAGTTCCCCTTCAGTAAGGAAATTATTTAGAACAAAGATTTTTGTTTGCTCCTACATCTGTACAGAAGCTATTAATATAATACTTCACCTGTTTATCCTTTGCAGATGTTCCTGGTGAACCTCTAAATTGCCGTATCAACAAAGTCAACAAAGACTGTATGTTTGTGGCATGGGACAAGCCAGAGTCTGATGGGGGCAGCCCCATTACTGGATACTACATTGAGCGTAAAGAGAGGAACAGCCTGCTTTGGGTTAAAGCTAATGACTCAGTTGTTCGCACAACAGAATATCCATGTGCTGGCCTGATTGAGGGTCTGGAATATACTTTCAGAGTATCTGCCATCAATCGTGCTGGCCAAGGCAAACCCAGCAAGAAAACTGACTTTGTTACTGCAAGAACCCCTGTTGGTGAGTGGAGATTTCTTTCTTCAGTTTTGAGAATGCCCATGCATTACAACTTCTTTGATGACTGGAAATTACTACACTGATTGCTATATTTGGTCATTCACAGATGCACCAGGTAAACCTGAGCCTCTTGATGTCACTAAGAACTCCATCACACTGGTGTGGACCAAGCCAAAGAATGATGGTGGAAGTAAGATCATTGGGTATTATGTTGAAGCCATGAGACTGCCTGGAGACACATGGTTGCGTTGCAACACAAGCAGCCAGAATGTACCCAGAGAAGAGTACAAAGTTACTGGACTGGATGAGAATGTCAAGTACCAGTTCAGGGTCATCGCCAAGACAGCTGTAAATATGAGCAGACCATCTGAGATCTCTGATGCCATCCTTGTATCTGCTGAGAATGGTAATGACAAATAAATATTGTATGGCTTGGTCACAGAGATTGATATTCCTCATATTAATAACATTTTATTATGATTACAGTACCTCCAAGAATAGAGCTCCAGATTCAAATGAAAAAGATGCAACCTGTTAGAGCTGGAAGAGATGTCCGTCTTGAGGCTGAAATATTTGGTAAACCATTGCCAAGGGTTACATGGAGTAAGGATGGAAAGGTCTTGAAGGGAGACTTGCATCTGAAATTGACACAGAAGCGTAATCTCTTTGGTTTGGAGATGGATTCTGTGACTAAAAAACAAACTGGAGTGTACACCATCCTTGCTGAAAATGCAAGTGGATCCAAGACTGAGGATATAACACTTACTGTCTTAGGTGAGTTAAATGGTCTAATTATTATT